>JABFFI010000541.1:0-97530 GCA_013623725.1 Fusarium robinianum | reverse complement strand
AGAGAGGGGGGGGGGGGTAAGGAGGAAAAAACATCAGCCGGGGACGTTGGGTTGGTTGGTTGGTTGAGGATGGGATGGGGAAGCTAATGTACCTCCCCTACCTACTCCATCCCCTCCCTATTCCCGTGAACGAGGAGCTCCGTGAATGCGAGAGCGAGTTGGTGGTGGGATGTGGGGAAGCAGGTAGGAACACAACACAACAGGTAGGTTGGTTACACTGCTTTTCTCTCTTTTCTGTGGAGGGAGAGGGAGAGGGTGTTGGAAGTTGAATCCTGCGCACTGTGACACTGCTTTTTGTGCTGTGTAATGTGATGTGAGATATCACCGTGATGAGACCTCATCGTATTACAACTGTGACTGGAACTGACTGATTGTTATCGTCATCGTCATCATTCATGATCCTCTTCCTCCATGTTTCGTTTCTTGCCAGACCTCGGCGACTCCCTACTATCTAGTTAGGAAGTCCCTCTCTACTTGGATTCTCTTCTCCCACACACACACACACTCTCTCTCTCTCTCTCCAAGGTTCTCTCTTCACTGTTCATTCCTCTCCTCGTCCTCAACCTCACTTACACGCCTCCTCCGGCCACCGCAAAGCAAACCCCCTAACCATCTTCTGCACCTCCACATCCCCCGGATCATTCTCAAACATGGGCTTCTCCAGCCTCTTCTCCGCGACCTGCTCGACCTCCAGTCCCCCCTCGCGCGCCACGTCGAAGAAGCCCTCATCCCGCTCCTTCATCCACGGCCGGTACGACGTGAAGAAGACGTAGGCCACGCTGTCGCGCGACACCCGCAGCGTCTCCCGGATCGTCTTGACCAGCGACCCGTGCTCGCTGTGTCGGAAGAGGAGGTCTGCCAGGATCAGCACGTCGAAGCGTGAGGCCTTGGGGTCCTCGTGCAGGGTCGTTGGGCTGGGGTGCGTGGGGTTGAGGCGTGCCAGGAGAGGGTTGGGATCGCGGCCCCAGACGAAGCCGAGGGGGTCGACGACCTCGGCGATGTGTCCGTGTGGTTCGACCGTCTCGTCGCACTCATCGACGTTCTTCTGTATGGTCCCCACGATCTCCGGGTCCGGATAGTCCGTCACGACGACCTTTTTCGCCCCCAGGATAGCAGCCACGAGACTCGGCAGACCGGCGGCGGCACCGAGCTCCAGTACGGTCTTGCCGCGCACGCGGGAAGGGTCTTCCTCGAAAAAGTCGGCGACCAGCTTGGCGCCGTTCCAGAGGTGGTGAGCCTCGCCAGGACTGATACCGACTAGGTGCAAGGTGATGGGCTTGCCGCTCTGCATGGTGAAGACCTGTGAGGTAGGGGGCGGTGTTGGCGGGTAGTAGCCCTCCGGGTCGTCCATGAGACCGCCAAAGTCGTAGTTGTCCTCATTTGCCATGGTGATGTATCTGTTTGCGAACGAGGAATAGGGTACCTTTGTGAGATGCTCTCGACCGCTATGCCAGGAGTGCAATAGTCCCGCAACTCGCAACCGTCGACAGCTTATCTCGGAATGCGTCGTGGGGGGGTTTTTCCAAAAAAGGTGAAGGGTGACGAGGAGAATAGTGCGTCTGCCGTCTGTCTTTCCTTGCGCGCCGCCTACTTCGTTTCGTTTCGACTGTGTTGATGTCGTTGAAGAGTTTTGATCAGAGTGGGCCGAATTTTCGCTCGTCGTCACAGTGCGCCAAAATATCCACCACCACCTCCTCCTCCATCTCCAATGGCGACCCCAATCTATACGTCGATATAGGGGAAACTTGGAGGATCACTCTCAATCTCTCCTCAATCTCTCCACCCAAAACCACCGAAAAAAAAAATCAAACACCAAAAACACCCCAAGGGACGTCGCGAAAGAAGCCCCTTATCCAAACCTCTGCCTCGCCAACTCCCTCAACATCCCTACCGTCCCCTCCTCTCTCTCCCTCCACGCCCTCCTCCTCTCCTCCATCTCCTCCCTTCTTGCCCTATCCACCTCCTCCCTGCGGATCTCTCTCTCCGTCTTCTTCCGCTGTTCCCGTTCTTTGGCCTTCTTGAACTCTTCCAGTGAGTCTCCACCTCCCATAAGTTCCTTCTCGTTGCCTGCCTCCATCCCGGGGCTCTTGTCGCGGAACGAGCGCATCTTGTCGGCCATGGCCTGGCGTTTCTCTAGCATGCGCTCGCGCGTGCCAGCTTCGGCGCGGGGGACAAGTTCGTCGAGACGTTCGCGCTGAAGAGTACGGTCTGCTTTGCGTGCGGCGCGCAGTTCGTTGATGGAAGCGTGCTTGTCCTCCTCGGCCTGCTCGGCGCGGAGGGAGAGGTCTTGGAGCGTGGGGATACCAGGCCCAGAGCGGCGGGCGCCGTCTGAAGCGGGGAGTGTTGGGCCGTAGTCGTCGTCGTCGTCGTCGTCTTCATCTCCATCGCTCTCGTCTCCTCTCGCCCTGTTTCGCCCATCCGGGTCGTCCCGTCCCTCATTCCTGTCCTGTTCCATCGCTGCTGACTGGTCCTCGATTCGAGAGGTCTCTGGGTTCGCCGCGGCAAAACGAGCAAACATCTCAGGATCATACCAGCCCTCCGCGAGCTCCCCGCGATTCCACTTCCCAATAAAGCTCTTCCACCTCCCCCTCACCTCCCGGTCATCCATCGTCGCAATATCCTTCTGCTTCTGCAAATCCAAATACTGCGCGAACAATGGCCCAAAGGCATCAAGATCAGATTTGGTCAGCTGTCGGGCGTTGAATGGCAAGTCAGCCCGCGTCGTGGCGCGACTGTCATGCTCGCGGTGCCTGTGTGATCGGTGCTTTGACGAGCGATGGTGGCCACTTGGCTCATGAGAATGTCTATCCTGACGCGAGGAAGAGATCTTTGGACGTTTGTGATCTGGCGATCGCGAGCGTGAGCGCGAGTCTCGCCGATTGACATCGCGTTCATGGCTCCTCCTGTCGCGATGGCGATGGTCTCTCCGAGGTGATCTCTCGCGAACTCGATGTCGATGCTCCATCTCAACTTAAAAATGGAATGGCGTAAGGAGATTATATATTTAATGAGAGCTCGGGCAAGTTGAAAATGTAGATGTTATGATGCAGGCCCGGTGAGATAGAAGTTGGGATGTAAATCTAGGTCCAAGTGTTGGCGACCTTGGGCTTGAGATTTTGCTTGTCAAGAAGAGCACAGTGCGCCCCACTTTCCCTTCACTATCTCGGTCCCTAGGTTATCCCTTGTTGATTCAGTTTTAGAACAGACCGATTATCTTGAACTCGATCAAGTTCTACTACATAGGTAGGTAGGTAGGGCAAGGATAAAATCACCAAGAACGATTGTCTTTGTAGAGGAGTATTTCTTGTTACTTCATCTCAAGTCTTTCCACCAGGCTCCATGTCGCCAGGTGATGCGACATTCTAAATCCCATATATGCCCAAGTTTCCGGGGGTATCATTGAATCACTCGTCTGCCAACCTCAGCCCTCCTTTGTCAAAAAATCTTCTTCGCCAAATCCAAATGTCCCTAATGTCTATGTCTCGGTGGTGTTGATAAATCAATCCTCACCCCCGCTCCTATGATGGCTGGTTCACGGATTCTGCTGCTGGGTCTGGATTACCGTGGATCACGCAGCCTAGACATTGACAATCATCGCCACAGGGGCAACTTGCCGATTCACCCGCACACGAATCGCCAAAGGGGTAGCTGACGAAGAAGAAGTCACTGGCCGAGAGGGCTTGTTCCTCGCTTACGCCAGAAGCTGCCTCGGATGGCGTCTGTGGTGCAGTTGGTGACCTCGTTCCTTCAGCTGAACCAACGGCAGGGACAGCAGAGGTGGCAGTACCATTAGTTGAGGGGATCTCGCTGCCCCCGTGGCCATTAACTTGGCTGTGGCCGAGGTTTGTATGTGTCTGTGCCCGTTGAGAGTCTTCCGTCATGGTCTGCCACGCCGATCGAACATAGTTTTGGGTGGCTTCATTGTACGGGTGAGCTGCGCACCCGATGCACTGGCAGGATGCGCCACAACTGCATTGATGAGAAACGCCACCGGATGAATGAGGTGTTCCCGGAGGCTGGTAAGGGATAGCGCCGGGCATGCCGTAAGGAGATGGCATGCCACTCTGTGCCGCAAACGTCATGGAAGCCATGATCTGCCTCCATTGCTCGGGCTGTAGTGGTTGAAGGAAAGAGCCGTACTGAGGGGGGTAGGTGAAGACGGTCGGTTGGGGGTAGTAGCCAAACATGCCGTTTGGCATAACTATTGGCGTCTGGAAAGGGTGCATCATGATGCCGTTCGGAGTCGAAACGTCGGATGCTGTGACCGTTTCGGATGAATGTTCAGGCTTAGGAGAGCTGATGCCCGATGAACAGCAGCTCTTTTCCTTTGGTTCGGTCGTATGATTGGGACTTGAGGTGCCCGTGGTCGAGGACTGACCATTTGTAGAGTTGGGCACGTTGTTGCTCGCGCCGCCGCCGCCGCCGCCGCAGCACGATCCGACTTTAGGTGCCGACTGTTCGCCGAGTTGGACCGGTACCTGTCCGGCCGTGAGTGGCATTGAGTGACCATTGGACATGTGTTTTGAAGCATCCGGACTCATCATGGGCGGCGGCATCTGGGGCTGAAACATGGGAAACATCATGGGCCCGTAAGGCGATTCCTGGGGAGTCATGGCCATGGCACCGTAGGGCGACATGTCCGGAAGGGGCGCCGCTGGCTTTTGAGGCATGCCGCTGTACGCAGGCATGATGTTCAGCATGCTTGGATCCATCCGTTCGATACCAACGGGGTCGACGGATTGTCTTCGACTCGAAGCGCCGTTCTTTGCGCTCGGCTTTTGTATTCGGTAACTCGATGTCGAAGTCTTGCTAGCTGGGCTCTGAGGAGTCGATTCCTTTGTTGAGTCGGCAGTTTCGGACCTTGCCTTTGAGGATTCGGGCGCCTTGCTCGTCCCACAGTGACATTTTTGTTTTCTCGGAATCGCGGCGGTAACTTGGCCACAGGAACAGGGTCGGGACGCCGGGTGAGGGCAAGAGCTTAGAGGTCGACCAGGTTTTCGTACTGGGACCATCAATCGTTCGTTCGCGTGCGTGCATTTTGTCGAGCGATGGCCGCGAATACAGGGCTCACTGGATTGGAGTGGTGTTAGCGAGAGACGTAGATGTTTGATTTGATGAATGATGCCAAGACGGGTATGTTCCCCGCGAGAGACATTCAACACCGGGAGAGACTTACCAGGCCATCTTCTGGCCGTTGATGAGAGGCATGGCGACGAAATTGAAACTGTGAAACCTGTGCGATGACAGAATGGGTGGAGCGGAAACGGGAGGCTATATTTGTGGTGATCGGCTAGGAGCCGCACTCGAAGCCTACAAAGGAAGCGCGAGACCCTCCCACGTCCACATCAAGGCTGCGCAATCCGCTTGGATTCGGTCGCTACTTGGGCGATGTTGGAGAAGCAGATGCGACCGAGAGTCGGATAGAGGATGAGCTGACGAGAAGCGACGGGAGAAAGCTTCTCGAATATTCGTGGCGTATGATTGCGGGCCAAAACGATAACGTTGTAGCGGAATAAGGATGGAAGGTCACCGGAGAGACGGTGCGAAAAACGACGGGGAATTAAACGACCGGGAGGGCGGGACGACCAAATCGAATCGGGGGGGGTCGTTCGAGTCAAGTCGAGAAAGGGAGAATCCGGACTGATAGGGGCGACGGAGAGAGGATGGTGTGTGGACTTGAACCTCAAAAAACCAAAAACGATGGTTAGAGCGAACCAAGGCAAGCGCTTGCGCGGGGAGGATGGACAGAGGGCGGCGTGGATGATGTGCTGAGCAGGTCAAAGGAAGGAAGGATGGATGGATGGATGGGAGACGGGGTTTCCGTTCAGGCGCTGAGAGAAAGTGTATTTTTTTTTTCCGGAGGAGGAGGCAAGGCCAGAAGGTTGTTGATGGGAAGGAACCAAAAAAAGATGGAGTAAAAATCTAATGATACCTGAAGGCATTGGTTCGTAAAAGAGATGGGAGGCAAGGAAGAGGAAGCTACGACAAGACCCAGGGTCCAAGACCGACAACGGGCTCCCCCAGACACTTTGGCACTTATTATTATTAACCAACGGGAATAGGTAGGCATGCTATGGATTGCCTCCCACGCCTACCCTTACCGACGGAGTTGGGTGCTGGCGGCGAGGGTGGCGTCCCCGTGAACGAGAGGGAACAACCAGAGAGAGAGCCACCTGCCGACCTAGGTACCCTGCTTGCCTGCAGCGAGTCACTGATCTTAGGTTGGCATCACCTCCTCCTCCCACCCCCACATTGCGGGGCATTATCCTGTTCAGACAAGAGGGGGACCAAGAAGGAAGTGAGGGCAGCTAAACCCAGGTTGGCACTTGAACAGCAACGATAACCAGCAGTCCTCCCCTCGACCTGCTTGCGATAAGAACTAACACGCGAGGGCCGCAAACACCAAAGAAATCTGCAAACCACTTCCCAGACTGGGCAAGGTACCCGGCGCTGCTCCAGTGAAGACGGGGGAGACAACAACGCCATTTCACCGTCGAGGCAGAAAAGTGGCGATTCCATCGTTGGTTTCTCCTTCTTTTACTTGTCCGCACACAGTCGATAAAGCTGTGTACCCCTCGGCGATTACTCCGTAAAACTACAAAGTAAATGGTTTTGGTCAATCGTTGAAGAGTGTGTGTACTCTGTATGTGTGCTGAGATCACCTTTGGGGGTGGTGTGTGCCCCTCCCCAACCTCCGGCCCCGAAACGGGCGGAGTCCAAGTTGTAGGTAGTGGTCGGCGGCCGGTGTCATCGGACGTTCGGTCGTCGCCCGGGGACGCGGGAATCTCACAGGAAGGGTGGTTTGACGGGAGATATATAGTACGAGGGGAGGGCATATGTTATGAATTAACTATTTCCCCCTCTTTTTCTGTTGGCTTCAACTCTTCTACCAACTTCCTCAATACGTAAACTTGCTCTTCTCGAAACCTGCTCTCTCTTTCTCTCTCTCCCTCCCTCTCACTCTCTCTCTCTTTCCTCCTCTCCTTGAGCGGGACCCGCCCCATCTCGTCTCGCTTCCCTGTGCTCGGTCCCGCTGCTCTTTCTCCATCAGCCCAACCCGGCCGAGTGAGCAAGTTTCCATTGGTCGATCAGCCCGGCGCGTCAACCACCACCTCACGCCTTCACCCACTTCCCACGAGAGGCCTGGCACATGCAACTTTGTACTAAAACAGGTTGCTCTGGGAGAAGAGGCAGACGACGGGGCGAAATTGCGACGAATCAGCCGCCGTATGTTCCATGAGACCTTGATGAAGGCGTCGTGGTTCGACGTCGTGGAAGGTCGAGGGAGGTCGAGATCCATGGTGAGTAGTCCCCAACCGGGCCAACGACAGGGCCGATACTCGTCAGCAAATATTGTGATGAGTGAATAGGTATTCCCATACACTGCCTACTACTAGGCACTCAGCTAGTTACCATGCCCTGTCAGGATCAAGGCGAAAAGAGACGAGATCGCCTGTGCGCCTACCGCGCCTCCTCCTTGTCATCCCACCCTGCACAGAGTATCACTCATCCCTCTCAATCCATCTCATCTCATCCCTCCTTCTCCCTACCCGAGATCCCCGTCTGCCACAGGCATAACGCACACGGTTTTACCTTGCATCGATCGGCATCTATAACTTCAGAACTGCCGTTCGATCCCAAAGCCCTCCCTGTTCCGTTCTCGGCAAGCTGAAGGAATACATACGTCTAACAAATAGTGAGGAAGACCCTTCCCGCGTCACCTTACGGGAACGGCTCTAGTTCCCACCCTAGAGCCTCCTTCAGTCTTTCTTCAGAGAACCAACAGTCCCGGCGGAAAATTTCCCTCTTTAAGGATAAGTTCATAGACCTAACTCCTCCTTGGCTTCGACGCCACTCCAGAACCCCGGTCATATCAGATCGAAGAGGCATCCGTCAAGGTTCTCGTTCATCTCCATGTGCCAGCTAGAGATATACCTTGGCCAGGCCATAGAATGCACCAATTCGGTAGTTTTCGTTTATCTTCCCTCTCCATCCCCATGTCTGGCTATAATTCGACTTAAAGCATCCAGCGCTCACTCTCTTATTGCAAATGTGTTTCTTGTTGCCACAAGCCGTATCAATAAGTCCAGCACCAACCCTGCAGGGGCAACATGGCTGGCCCCGTCCAACCGAAGCGATTGCATGAGATATTGGATAGCATGGGATCCCAGAAAGAAGGCACTTTTCCCCTGAGATTTGAGATCTGATTACTGGTGCAAACTTCGGTCCTCATATCCGTCTCCAGATCCACATGCTGGACTGACGTCATGAATCTGCTTAGCCAAACAGGAGATATTGGTTCGCACATAGTTATGATTCGTACTTTTGGCCCCTCGGGAGGTTTGGAGCGGCACGCAGGGTCTAGTTCATAAGACAGGACAACCGACGGTGTGCTCTTTCTCATAGCATTACTACACATATCTGCTCCAAATCTCACGGAGATAACAAGAACATTACACAACGCCCCCCTTCGTTATGTTGTCATTACTACTTATGGTCCTTACGATCGATGATCCTCGATCGATGTCCCTGCCAGGTTGAAATCTTCTCTCAAGCGCCCTTGTCTGAATCGTCCGAATCAGCAAACATGTCCGCCGCCCGCATCCGTTTCCTAGGCGGCCCCAGGGATGGCTCATCCTGCTGTTTAATCTCTCCTCTCTCCTCAGACGTGCCAGCTGTTTCCCCAGCTAGCGGTGGTGGCCCGTCCCTAAAGGCCTCGTCTTCGTTCATCGGTTCCCCTGCCACATCATCGTCGTCAATTGGCTCGCCCGCGATATCATCTTCGTCAATTGGCTCTCCCTCGACGTCATCTTCCTCCACAGGTTCCCCGACCACGTCGTCTTCGTCGATAGGTTCTCCAGGGACATCGGCCTCTTCAGCAGAGATGGGTAGTCTCCGTTCCGTCAAAGGTTCGCGAGTTTGGGTGGCCTCGACAACCTTCCACCTGCCCTTCTTCTCCTCGCTCTCTCCCTTTTCGTTCGTGCTTAGAGATGGTGGGTGTTCGAAACTGTGCACAAACAGCTCCTGGCTCTCTGCAGGGAATACGCACCATCCCTCCCACAGGTTAAGAACGAGACTGATGCTCCGCTTCCACTTCTCGGCACGCAGCCGACCCCACTTGAGCTTCTCTGCCATGAGACCCAGCGTTTCAAATGTTTTACGGCCCTTCAATGCTGTCTCGAAAAGCTGCCGAAACCTCCACGCATGCCGTACGCCACTCGTTGAGGAGGATGACAAGATGTCGCTCACGACATAGAGCCCCACAAGGCTCGCAGCACTGATATCCGGGCCCTCAGTCGTTGCAGCATCGTCATGTCCCGTTGACGGCCGGGGCTCCTTTGTTTCCGCCTTCTTGCCTGGGTTTGCACCAGTGAGCGCAAACGGCTTCTCGACATTGGCCACAATCATGTCCACGACTTCATCAACTCCACGACTGGCGTGGGTGATTGCAAAAGCCGCCACTCTTGCTACATCCCCCTTCCTTAGCTTCGACATCGTGATAGGTAATCGGGCGAGAAGGTGGGTTAGCTTGGCCTTCATCAAGGGGTTGAGGAGCGTCTTTTCCGACTCTGGGTCTTGGTTCTCTCGCTTGCCGTCTTCGTCGAAATCCTCATCGTCCGAAGAGTTATACTCCGAGCCCGAAACAAACTCGTCAAGCCGAGTGGTGTACTCGAAGTTTAGGTTCTTCTCGGGTGCTTTCCAAGCATGGGCGCCGTCGAAAAGGGGCACATATTTGCCTTTCTTTCGTGACTGCTGTGAATCTGTGATGACCTCCCACAGCCTCCATCGATACCAAATGCCCCCCGAACTCCTCGCGTCCCAAATCCATGCCCACTTTTCCTCCCGTTGAACCTCGGGTCGAGACATCAACACGGCCTCAAATTCGGGCCCATGCTCGAGAACCCCCTCAATGACCTTGCTGATTAGTTGGATTGTCCTTCTATCCTGCGGCGGCTTCACCGGCACATGTAGAAGGTTGGCCCTGTTCACGCCCGCGCCTGGGGGGCCGTATGAGGATGGAGGCGCGAATCCCCGGTGAAAGCTTTGCTGAGAACGGTCGTTCTTTGGCCCTGACTGTTGTTCGACTGGCTTCGCGCCGAACGGTTGCGATGCCGAAGATGACAACCCAAGGCTTGGGAGAGCGGCGGAGCTGACAACAGCGGAAGAAAGATGTCGGTGCAGTGACAGATAGTATCCGTAGCCCAGGTATCGGTTTTGTAGCGAGTTGACGGCAGCATCAATGTCGTTTGCTGGCGTTTCTTGCGATAGGGTCACAATGGCGACGGAATGCTTTCTCTCCGAGGTCCCAGGTCCAGATGGGGGGACTATCTTGACGTTTTCCACGGTCAAATTTCCCGGCATCATTGCCTTGATCATCGCGGGCGACGTTCCCGGGGGCATGCTGGACAAGCGCAAAGTCGGCTTCGCTATAGCCTTCTCCTCGGCGCGATTCTTTGCTTCTCCCATGTCCTCATCGTCACTCGTGTTGAAGGCTCTTGGCACGGAGAGCGTGCCACCACTTCCATAGTTGCTACCACCGTCCTCGAAACCCAGAACGCTCTTCTCCCTGGGCGCGCGCGAGAAATCTTGAAACGACCTCTTCTTCCCAAAAGAGGTCGTCGGTGGCCCTAAGCTCCCAGGACCGCTCTTCAGACCCGTCCCGAAGTGTCGCTTGCCTGGGAAAGGACCCGAGGGAGGCGGTCCGCCGAAGCCCTGTCGGGGGCGGGGAGGTAGAGTCGCTCCAGATGAGGTACGGTCGTCGTAGCCGTCATCACGATCGAAACTCTTGACGAACTCGTCGTACACGGCGGCGGTCTCGGCGGCTTCGCGTTTGCGTTTGGCTTCGGCCTCGGCTTTCTGTCGTTCAAAGGCGGACTGCTTTGTCGGCTTCTGGAGCTTGGCTTCCAAGTCGGGAAACTCGGAGATGTCCTTGCCGGACGACATGGTGAGTTGATTTGCTCAATAGTTCAAGGCATTGCCGGTTTCCGTAAGTTGACGTGGAGATGGAGGTCGCTAGGTGCAGGGGTGGTGCAGCTCTAAGCTGTCGCGTTGAGGTTGGGGGTGGTAAAGCGGTAGATGCATAAGTTCCGATACAAGCATATCTAGAGTCAAACAAACGACCTCACCCGGCACACAGCATTTGTCCTGGCAGTCAACAGGCTAAGCATTGTGATCGATCTTGACATTTTACAGAATAAGCTATATCAATCTATTATACATTCAGGGGCTCCTTAATACAGGCCCAAAATCATGGCTATCTAATGTTCTATCATAGCTTCGCCTTCGGCTCTCCGATCTGCGCCCTTCCCTTTGCCAACTCATCCTTCAACACCAAAGGTCTACCGCCTCGACTTCCATCCTCCGTGATCAATCCCTTATACACACCATTTGTCTCCCTGCCCACGCCATCGTTTTCCATTTCCTTCCACCGCCACTTCTCCGCGAGCTTTCCGCCCTGACCCTGGAGGCAGTCAACGACCTTCTCGCCGAGGTTCGGGAGGAACTTGAACCCGTGTCCGCTGTCTCCGGTCGCCACGAAGAGTCCCTTCCAGCCTGGGTGGTAGTCGATGAGCCATTCGCCATCTCGTGTGTCCGAGTACCAGCAAATTCGAGCCTCCTTCCAGGGACGGCTCTCCAGGCCGCGGAGAGGGAGTATGTCGGTCAAGGCGCGGCGGAGGTCTCGACCAGCTTCGGCGGGAAGAGGACTCGTGGGATCGTTTCGAGAGGTGTAAGGTTGGGAGGCGATGAAGGACTCTCGCTTATCCGTCGGGGAGGGCGGCAGTGCGTTGGCGATCTTCACAGGGTTGATGTAGCCGAAGGTATGACGGGCGATTTTGAGGACCTGATCCCGTGGAGGGATGATGAACAGCCCAGTGCTCAGGTTAAGAACCACCGGGAAGTTGTCCAAGGCCTTTTGCTCCTCGGCCGTGATGTCCATGTACACGACTGCGTGTCCAGTGGCCTCCGTTCTACCTCGCAGATCGACCAACGAACCTGACCAGGCACCGGCGGCCACAACCACCAGATCAGCCTTGAGAACGGTCGAGTCACTCAACTTGGCGCCGATGACCCGGTCACCCTCCGTCACCAGCTCCGTCACCCGAGCATCCACAAACTGAACCCTGCCGGTAGCTTTGGTCTTCTCGAAGAGCCACTTCATGCCCTTGCCGGCGTCCGCCCACCCAGACAGCCCGTTGAAGTATCCCCAGTCTCCAGGGTATCCGTCCGTCCCGATCTGATCTTGGAGCGCCTTTCTGCTCTCCAATGTCAGGATTTTGTCTGTCGGCAGTCCTGTCCTCTGGGCAATGGCCTCCACGTTCTTCCAGCTGTCTTTGGTATAGTCTATGCCAGACTTCTTTCCAGAGAAGTCCTTGGGTGGAGTGTTCGCACAGAGAACGAACCCTGACTCCGAGTACCGTCCCTGGCCGCCGACCTCGTCATCTCCTTGCTGTCGCCATTGCTCCTGGGCTTCCGCCGCAAGCGCGGCGTAGTAGGGATCCGAATAGTCTGCCCGGACAATTCTAGAGGAGTCTACACTGGCGGCGTCTTCTGGGGGGAATTGACCACCAGCGGTGTCTACAACGGTGATAGTTGTCTTCGAGTAAAAAGGACGACTGGCGAGAGCGAATGCGGTGCCGAGGCCAAAGACACCGGATCCAACGATAAGGATAGACGAGGGAGGGCGGTCCATGTTGCGACGGGTTTCGAGGGTTGGGCGAGCTTCTACGCGTAAAGGCAGGACGGCGGAAGATTCCTTCTTCACGATTTCAGTCTAGTCTACGAGATATCTACGGGGAGGTCGGGGTTGAAAGATAAGTTAAGTACTGGGACCGAGTTTTTCGGTTGCCCTCCCGATCACGGCGATGGGTCGTGAAGATGGGTCCTCCCAAACAGCGCATAGAGACGGATCATGGTCAATGGTTGCCGAGGATCGGGACTAGATCCCGCCAACTTTTCGCTTAGAAAAGGGCTTGACTTGGTTGCGGGCAACTCCAAACGCCGACTATAGAACGCCACATGCGCATGGAGGATTCGTTATCTCTGATAACATGAACGGTGAGAGTCAAAGTCTCCCGAGAAGGAATCACAATCATAAGAGCAATGAGACAACATCGACAAGATAAGCTTGAGAGAACTTAGTATCATTCGTAACTAGACTACAGCATAACGAAGACAAAACCAGTTGTCGTCCCATCTTCGGCTCGTAGTCGATTCTGGCCATCGAAGTCCCTTAGCCCAGGGCTCCGTAAACGACGAGGTGCTGCAGAATCTTCTCTCCTTGTTTTCAACGACCCAGCCAGGCTAGACCGTCTTTTTTCTTTGGCCACCGGCCATTCCAACTCAGCGTTGCGCGGTGCCCATCTTCGCACGTCATCATCCTATCTCCAATCGTCGAGTCCCTTCGAGATATTAGAGGCGCTCAGGCCTTCTGAGCGCTTGCGCCAAAAGATTGGCACATGCAATCTATGTTGTGTGTCGCGGGATGAGGTGTCTTTGATCTTTTTCCCCCCCGAACCGTTTCCTCGCCAAAAAATGAACCCCCTGCCTGTCCGTTTCCTCGCCAACGCCAATGCAATGCAACAAAAAATTCAAAAGTGATACAAACGCGCCCCCCCAGGTATTCACCGTTGTCCCGGGAGAGATGACAAAAAAAGCAATCGTGGTATCGTGACGGGTTGTCTAATCATACACGTCGGTTTGGTGGTGAAATTGGTCGGATAGAAAAGTGAGGCATTGCTGCCACAACCACAAGGGTGGCACATTAAACCTTGCGGAAATCTGGGAGTCGAGGTCAACACACTGATGGATCGTGAAAAGATAAGGTGAAGACAAACCTTGCAACACAGGGTAGATCATCTCGAAAGCCTGGTAGATCTCCTCTCGGACCTTGGCACCAGTCAAGACGATCTTGCCACTGACGAAGATAAGGAGCACGATCTTAGGCTTGATCATGCGGTAGATAAGACCGGGGAACAGCTCAGGCTCGTAAGAGCTGAAGTTGTGATGGCGGGATGCCAGACCCTCAAGCCGGATGGGGAACTTTATGTCACAAGAACCGACAATATTCTGGATCTTGAAATCGGTGAACTTCGCATTGAAGCCAAGCTTCTGGATGATACGGGCGTACTTTCGTGACGCGAGCTTGGAGTCATCCTCGGATTTGGCACCAGTGACGACCATCTTGCCAGAGGCGAAGATCAGGGCCGTGGTCTTCGGCTCGCGGATTCGCATGATGACGGCAGCGAAACGCTGATCAAGTCATGTTAGCCTTTGCAAAGCAAAAGTAGTGCAGAGGCCGCTGTACCTTTGGGTTGTACTCTGCATTTCGCGCATGCAGGGCGATAGTCTTGAGGTCCAAGCGGCAGTCAAGATTGACAGTGGCCACAATGTTCCTTTAGTTTGCAGGATAAGCCTCACTGAGCAAGAAAAAGATCACTCAGGAGGATACATACTGAAGAGTGGGCGTGATGCCACTGGGTCCTTGTGTGGCAGCAGGCGTCGCGGCAGGAGTTGCGGGAGTCACCCCATTTCCATTTACCGCCTGCTGGCCGTTGGGAACGGGCCGTTGAGAGGCATCGACGTTGCCAGCCGGTGGTGTCAACTCGTTGGTTGCCCCGGGGAACGACAGCGATCCAGGCGCAGTGAAGGCCTTGGCTTGCGCCGCGTTAGAAGGGTGAGTCTGGATACCCTCCATGATTGCGGCAGGTATCAAGAGTCGATAACGTTCAAAAAATGCCGAACAGATCTGAACAGACCAGTTAGCTTGACATGTCAAAATAATCGAGTGCGCGCCCTATGCCTTGGTGAAGGGAAGTAGGGATGCGGCGACAGGACGTGGTCAAGTTGCGCGGCGACCAGAAGTTGATGATGATGGAGGAGGGAAGTTTTGAGGAGGGCAGAGAAATGGGGTATTTATAGGTGGGGTATGGGGCGGTGCAGCGAATGGAACAGTGAATCAGAGGCGAACCTACCAATCGCGTGGGAGATTAACAAATGAATGTGTCCCCTACAGGATAACTGCTAGGCAGAGAGAAGTTGCTTGTTTGTCTTTGAACCGGCGACAGGGCGCAAGGCTCAATGGAGAACAAGGTGGAAGAGATTGGTAAGGTCGGGTCTTTGATTGGAAACGAGAGAGGGTTTCTTTGTCGTTCGGTGACCGAGAACCCAGACTTCTTTGAAGACCACGGACTTCTTTACTTCACAAAACTTCTTTATATTGGTTGTCTACACAGCGCAAACGACCAGATGGTGTCGGCGACGGGGACGGTGTTGGCGGGGATCGCTTTTTCCGGTCTTCGTCGTCGGGTTCAACGTGGTCGAATGCGCAAGGGGCGATGGGCAAGGAACGTGTTCCAGTTCTTTGACCTTGGCCCGAGGGGTGGTGTCGGCACGAGGATCCTTCTTCACAAGCTGGAGTGCCAGTCCTCAGTTGATCGAAGTCAACGTCGTGATGATGAGAGGGGGGGAGAGAGGGAGAGAGGGTAGAGTGTGTCAAGGCCTTGTCTGGGAACACACAAGATGCGCGATGGCGTCTGAGTTCCAGATGATGCAAGGCAGTGATAGATTGACAGTGGAATTGTCAGATGTGAGATGTGTGGTCGTGGGTGGGGTGTCGTGTCGTGGGGGGGGAGCAAAGAAAATTAATGAAAGGCCAGACGTAAGTGGTAGGTACGTAGGGCCATCGGTCGGGACTTCCGCGCAGGTCCTTCGAAACAGGCGGGCGAGGGGAGGGCTGGCTCTTTATAATTTTGGGCAACGGCCGCTCAGGCAGGACACCCCAGGCAACAACACTGGCTGTGGCGTCGATGCTGGCAGGCTTGGCGGACGCTAAAGCACACGCTACGGTCAATGCGGCCAATTACAGCCGGCGTACAGTTTGATTTTATCTCCTTTATTCCCACCCACGCACCCCTGTCCGAGTCTTGAGCCCCTGAAGTCTCGCAGTAACACTCTCCAAGCTGCGGTACCGGGGGTGTCTGATTCCCCGCCAAGCCAGCCTTGGAACGCGTTTGTGCTGGGTTACAGGCGTGGTGAGCCCTGCAAGCCACTGTGAGAGCCCTAAAACGAAGACCGGGCTCGCCACTTCAGTCATGGTCTCCTCCAGTGGCTGAAAATGGCCAGACCTCCGGAAGGCACGAGACGGGTCGGACTTGTCGGACCTACCTGCTGCCTGCTGGCGTCATGTCTTCTCCCCTTTAGATTTCCTTCTTGTCCCTCCATCTTCTTCCTTCAACAAACCCACACAACCCAACAACGCACCACTGCACTTTGAGAGTCGGGCACCAACAAGCAACGAGAGACATTCACCCAGCGCGAACAAGATGCGAAGTCGTCCCGCCGGGACAATCTCACGAAGCGAACGAAGCACGATACCGATACCGATGGGTGCGAGCAGAGGCGATTCCCAACACACCAGAACAAGCAACGACCAGCATCGGGAAGTGACCGACTCGCCATGGACGAAAACAACAACAAATCCGACGGGTGCGATGATGACCACGGAGACAGCGGCTAGACGGACCACGGGCGGGCACCCAGGCGGGCTGGGGGAGAAACCTGACTTAGTCCTGGCCTCGCCCGGTCTGGCTGGCTTGACTCGGACCCCCCTCTATGGAACTGACTGGTTGATGTGCACCCAGGCAGCCAGGCAGCACGCAATCACAATCAATCCGGCCGCGACATCAGCGTCACAGCGCGCCCACCATGGCACAGTGGGCCACGGGACGGACTGGAAATTATGGACCGGGGGCTGGGGCGAATGGGCTTGGTTGGTTGCTTTTTGGCTTTTTCAGCGGCTTTGGAGTCCTCGACTCGCCCCTCACCCACTCGGACTGTTGCCCCCTCATGAAATTGCCCCCATCGCCCCAATCGCATCCCCAGTCGTCGTCGGAGCGCGCACCCACTCGTCCAAGTTCCAGCCACCCTTGGCCCTGTTAAACCCTTCCTTCGCCCCCCGTGGGACTCTTCTTCTCCCAACCACCAACCGTCGCCAACCACCAACACGGCGACACCCTGAAACACGCTCTGCCCCCTTCTGCTGATATCTTTTCCAGTTCCATTTTCCCCCTTGCGACGCGTCGTTCTGTCAGCGTCCATCGGCCCCTTGCGCGCGCTCGTCGCAACGACTGTCGCGATAGCCGTCTCACCATGGTATATCACGCCATGGATGAGAGCAGCCGACGGGTTGTAGGCACATTTGCATGCTCCCGCAAGCCTGCCTCTGTCGCTTGATTTCGTTGAGCTGCACCTCACGTTGACTGGCCACACCGCGCAGAGTTTTCCTAGTTGGTGCGGCGGCAACTGGCAGGCTGTGGGTTTTTTTTTTTTTTCCCTTTTTTTTTTTTTCTTTCTTCCTTGCCCTTGTGTGGCCCCAGCCGCCCGCCGACTTTGTGAGTCATTCGCTGCAACCAATCAGTGTCCATCCAACATCAGCTCCGTCCCTCATTTCAAGGGAGGCTGGAAGTTTGTATCCTGTGACTGGCTGCGTCTCTGCAAGTCTCCTGTACACTCTTTTCTCGCAGCGACTACCACCATGAGAGGGACAATGGCCAGGTCATTAGGCTCCGGTGATTCCCTTTTCCAGGCTTCCGTGTCTCTTCTCTTTCCCAAATCTCCGCGCACCTTGGCTATACTTGCTCTATTGCCTTCTTCCCTCTGGCAGTATTCATATCATGATGCATGGTGAGCACCACCGACTCCTCGACTCGCGTTTTCTTGGCGGTCCAGTGAGGACACGTTTCCGTCGGGGTGTCGCGGCCGTTTTGGCCCCGAGTGGTGACGCGAAATTTTCGATTGTCCTAGGATCGCCAAGTAGAACTACCTTTTACGAGAACGCGTCCCTTCGGAGGGGGCGGCTCGGGGAAGTACCTCCTTAACAATTTCTCAATTTCGCAACCCACCCCCCTGGCCAGATTGATGCATGAAGCAGGGGCGTTGCAATAATTTTAATCAACCGAGTCTGACCAGGCAGCCTCACCAAAGAATTCTCTCGGATTCTACCAGGATCGTTGTCTTATCCCGCACATTACTCCTCCATCGAGCACCCCGCTGTTAACATGGATGGGTGGCCCATGATCTTTATTCCACTTCGCTCCTCCGCACAGCTCCGAGCAAGCAAAATCGATCAACAGCATGACCTCCCCCCGAACCTGGTCGCGCTTTGATCAAGTTTGTGGGTATCATGGGAGCGAACGACGCACCAACGAAACAAGTCCTGTTGATCACGAAGCATGGTCTGCGACTTGGCATTCCTTGAGCCAAAAACCCCAACCCTTGCTCCCTCCGTGACATTCGTTGTTGCACAACTCGGGTTCTGGACACGGTGGCCAAGGGATACCGTTGCGAATGCATGCTCCTAGCACAGCCTCGTTTTGGTTCGTCCCTCTTTCCATCAGCGCCTCTCCACATGTTCAAGTTCTAGATCCTAAACAATCCCCATCCGCTCGCATGCTTGACCG
Organism: Fusarium robinianum; assembly: GCA_013623725.1. Classification (NCBI taxonomy): domain Eukaryota; kingdom Fungi; phylum Ascomycota; class Sordariomycetes; order Hypocreales; family Nectriaceae; genus Fusarium; species Fusarium robinianum. Next base: position 79,072 of record JABFFI010000541.1, on the reverse strand, counting down.
AACTCACGATGCGGCTCCCGCGCCCCTTCACACACAAAAAAGAAAAGGTTCCTGCCGCGCCTGCCGGTCTCATGGAAAAGGAAGCAATATGTCGGTGTGTGTATTTACAAGTTCGGTCCCTTTCTGGTTCATGCATGTTTATTTTGCCGTCTTTGTTGATTTGTTGTGTACCCTATTTGACTCCAATTCATACACACATACGTCGTCCACTCGACGCTCTTCGTTCCCAACCAGAACCCCTTCCCTTCTCCTCTGGGTTGCCGTGACCACTTTGGAAAAATTGGTTTAAAAAACATAAAAAAAAAAGCCCCGATGTTTCCCCCCTCCAACACGCCGCGCATGCATCCAGATATATATAAATCTCAAGGTATCATACAAATCAACGCAAGTCCCCTTTTCGGTTGTTCTTTTTTCGCCTTTCAAGTCATGTAATATTTCGGCCCTTCGCCTCCCTGTGGCACCTGCCAGTTGATATCTTGTTGGGGAGCCTTAATGTCGCACGTCTTGCAGTGAATGCAGCTGTAAAGGACAAGGGGTCAGCAAGGAGACACAAAAAAAATTTCGACTTTGGATGCAGGCAGCCGTTGAGATGTCTCAGGACGCGCGCTCCGGGAAGGAAAGGGGGGAGGGGGGAAGAGTGTACTCACTTTTGGGCATTGATCTGGAACCGCACGCCGTGGGGCTTGGACTCGTCTTCGACATACTCGTACACGCCGGCTGGGCAGAAGCGGTTCTCGAGGCCCTTGAATGGCGGGTACGCCTTGTCCGTGTGGGCGTCCCAGTCAGCGACTTGGAGGTGAACAGGCTGGTCCTCCTCGTGGTTGGTGCCGGTACGGGAGACGCTGGTCAGGATATCAAAGGTGATCTTGCCGTCGGGCTTCTCGTACTCGATCTTGGGTGCCTTGTCGGCGGTGAGGGTGTTTTCATGGTCGGGGGTCTTGTGCTTGAGGGTCCAGGGGGCGCGGCCCTTGAGCACGTAGGCCTCGAGGCCGGAGTACATGATCCCGCCGTAGAGGCCGAGAGGGGTGTGGAATGAAGGTCGCATGTTGCGGACCTCCCTCAGCTCCTTCCAGATGGTGGACTTGCGCAGGGCGGACTCGTAGTCGTAGAGGAAGACGGTGCCGTCGTCGGCCTTCTCGTTGAGGGCGGTCCAAGCGGCCTCGGCGGCGAGCATACCCGACTTCATGGCATTGTGAGTGCCCTTGACCTTGGGAACATTGACGAAGCCGGCAGAATCGCCAATCAAGGCGCCACCGGGGAAAGATACCTTTGGGATAGACTGGAAACCACCCTCAATGAGGGAGCGGGCGCCGTAGGAAATGCACTTGCCGCCCTCGAGGACGTTGCGGAACAGAGGGTGGAGCTTGAGCTTCTGGAACTCCTGGTAGGGCGAGAGCCAGGGGTTCTGGTAGTCGAGCGACACCACGAGACCGATACTCACAAGATTATCGCCAAAATGGTACATGAATGAACCACCATAGACATCCTTGGGCAAGGGATAGCCCATTGAGTGGACGATCAAACCCTTTTCGAATTTCTCGGGGTCAATCTCCCAAACCTCCTTGACGCCAAGGCCATAGGTCTGATGCTGGCTGTCCTGGCGCAAGTCGAACTTGTTGATCACCTGCTTGCTCAAACTTCCGTGGCAACCCTCGCCAAACATGGTAACCCTAGCGTGGAACTCCATACCTCGCTCGAAAGTCTCCTTGGCTTTGCCATCACGGCCAATGCCGAGGTCATTGGTGGCGACGCCCTTTACAGCGCCATCGGGGCCATAGACAACCTCTGAAGCGGCGAAACCAGGGTAGACCTCGACGCCGACCTCTTCGGCGCGCTCACCCAGCCACTTGACGAATTGGTTCAAGCTGACGATGTAATTGCCATGGTTGCTCATCTGAGGAGGGGCGGGAATGGGAATTGCGGCGGTCTTGGTGAGGAAGCGCATGCGGTCGGTGCCGGCAGGAGTCGCGTACTCGAAGCGGTTGGGGTTATCCTCGTCGAGCCAGTCGGGGATGAGTTCGTTGATGGCTGAAGGCTGGATAACAGCGCCGGAAAGGATATGGGCACCAAGATCGCCGGCCTTTTCGAGAACCAGGACGCGGAAGTCCTCGTTGCCAGCTTCGTTGGCGAGCTGCTTAAGACGGATGGCGGCACTGAGACCCGCGGGGCCGCCGCCTACAATGCAGACATCGACCTCGTCGGCCTCGCGCTCAATGCTAGCGGGGTCGAAGTCCTCCTCATCGGAACGAAGGCGGGCTGTAGTGCTGAAAGCCTTTGTGCCCATTGGTAGCCTCACAGATGCTGCGGCGATGTGAGTCCTCCTCGAAGGAGCTATCCTCGAGGAGATGGCGGAGGCGGGACGGAAGCTTGACCGGGCCGGGCGCCATTGAGAACGAGAAAGCACCCGCGAGCTGTGCTGGACGCAGCGCGAGACGGGTCTTGGGGCCGACATGGTGGGAAAGCAGTGACGGCCTCGAACAAGATAGCAATTGAATGCGCTGCGGAAGCTGCGAGCCGCGGGTAGAAGGAGGATGAAGGACGGGAGGGGGGGGGGGGGGGGGGGGGGGAGGGAGAGAGGGGAGAGGTTTTGGAGGTATCTCGATGAGAAAGTTCTGGGGGCACCGGCGGCTTCTAAATCTACTTTCACCGTTTGCCAGGCAAGTGGAGCTAAAAGTTGACCGTGGGAAGACCAGAGCCGATACCTAGTGGGGGTGCCGCCTTTCCTGCGTGCTAGATACCGTGAGGGGCGAGGGTTATTGACAATTGTCTGTCTAGTAATTGGTTAGATCATAACCCGGAGGTCATCGGCTCCGGGGGGGGGTCCTTCCTAGTTTTGGCTTTTGTGACGAAAAGATGATGGACTTGTGAGTGACTTTAGGGGGTGTATTAAACACTACTTCTAGCCCTAGGTATTACGCACGTCTGGTTTCTTTCCACCTTGGATAACAGGATAAACTCCAAAAGCCTACCTACCCAGGTAAAGCATTCCCTCATTCATGAGAGATGATGCATTTTCCCATATCGGCTCCGGTGGGGGGCTCACCTGGGTGTCAGTGTAGCTCCGGCATTGTGTCAAATATGCCGGGGCGGACCCCGGCGTCAAACAGCGGACCGCTGGCCGGGAACAGCGACTCTACGATACATTCCCTGGCCAAAAGCGGCTCTGCCGGTATTATCCTCACCGGGCGACATGGGCGCATGGCCTCTAATCTAGCACCATGTCCCCCCCCCTCCTTGACACCCGGTCACCAAAACCCCCCACCAACCAACCCGGAAGAATTGGCCTGTGGTGACGCTCGCTTTCTGAAGGAACCCGTCGGCGCTCGGGATTGCCTAGCCGAAAGGACGAGGTTAAGCTGCACGCGACAGGAACCGAGGAGGAGGTAGAGAGCAGGGGGGGAGCGAATGGCGGTTGGAGTTCGGCCCAGAAAGGGTATTGGAGAAGTAAGTACCTGCCAAGTATCCACCAGGAGGGAATCATTCATTCAATCAAAGTGTGTGTTTGCTTGCCTACCTACCTATTCTGGGGTATTTGAGGCCAAGAAGCATGTGCTCATGTCGTCATCTATGAGACAGGCACATGTTGCACGGATAACTCCCAAACCGGCCGCTAACATACATATCCTTCCTCTGTCCAGGTCATTTACCTGTCGACGGTCCCCAGGACATGGCAGATGAAGTAGCAGGGCCCGGTGGTTAATGAAAACCCAATTCAATAGAGGAGGAGAGCCACAAAGTCCCTTGTTGCTCCATTCACGGGCATTGCGTCAGTGTGCGCGCCCCAAGCGTTCGGGATTCAGGCGTCCTTACGCCGATTGCCAGATTCGGCTTCTCCGGCGTCTTGCCGCGGCCAAAATCGCATTGCTTCGGCCCAGAAGCCTATTCACAGACAGACGGCTATCTTGGCACGGTTCCTGATGACAGTGAGACAATAGATACTTTGAAAAGCCATGGCTTCTTGGCTTGCCGGGTTTTTGGTGTCTTTTTTTTATGATATTTCCGGGTTATCAATTGCACCCAACTGCCTTATCTTTTGATGTGATGTGACTTTCAGAGTTGCGGTGGCCGGTGGTGTTGTCCACGTTCGATTGCAAGCAATTCAAGACTCACCCACCGACACTCTTGTCGAGCCACGTCGACAAGACTCGCAACTCACCGACAGCAGGTACATGGAGATACAGAATCCACTTGATCATTCTGCATCAGTGGATCGCGAAAAGAATCATCTCTGAGACCCGGATACCAGCGGGCAACTACGGCATTGTGCGCATCGTGGCATCGCCAATATCACAGCGCCTTAGCTTGGTTCTGTGGAATGAAATGTCCAGTGAATTTCCCTCGACCTACCCTATACCCGGGCGCACGTGACCGCGATGGAGGGGAGCCATGCCATACCACCAGTTGTCAGCCTCCGCATCTTCACAAGGAAGCCTTCTTGGTCATGTGTCGTTCCAACATACTTCGTGGCTCAGGTTGGTGAATTGAGCGTTGTGACCCTAGACCTTTCTCATGGCTGTGATTGTCTGAAAACGACTGCATCTATAAATCAAGCAGCCCGTGATGCAACAGCTGTTCCCAACGCACCCAAAGAAAGGACTCTAAGACTTTTGACTCTCTCTACCCTTGTGTGACATTGATTCCCAGCGCACTACCCCATACACGACCAAAAAAACAGAATCAATGGATAACAAAATCGTAGACCACAACCATGTCGAGGATTGCAAGCGCCTCATCAACGAAGTCCTCCCAGAGTTCTACGCCGCGGACCACACCAGCGTATACATCTACCCTATACCCACCATCATCCTCCGCGACATGGAGATTGACACCGTGACGCTCTCGGCGCGTGGTCTGAGCCAGAGTCCAGGATATCTCGACTTGACACAGCCCGACGTCTGCAGTCGCCTGAGGGACTTGGCTTGTTACGGGGTGGGAGCTCACTTGGACTACAAGGGCGTTCGATATCAGTTTAGTAAGGTTTGTATACGATGGCCTTGGGTGTCTGTGGGATGTTAGAATTGGCTGACGTAGGATCTAGGCATGGTGTCCGGGTGTTTTGGGAGGTATGGGGGTAGAGATAGACCAGACTTGGGACACATTGTTGCAATAAAGTACCTACTTAGGTAACCCGTCGACGGGAGTTAGTTGGTGGCTGTTCAGCTTCAGGCGGGCAGTTTTCCCCAGATGTTAGTTATCGTTCGCCCTACCTTTCCCATATAGGCAGGGGGAATCAGGGGCTCAGGAACGCTATTGGCCATATATCGAGTTCCTCAAACCGCCATCTTCCTCCCACCTCATCAAGACATGGTCCCCTTCCCCCCCACCCCTTGAATTGAACATGATCCCCAACGGGCTCGTGTCCCCCCATACACAAAATGTCCCCAAGCTAGACGCGAATCCTCCCCCATTATCAAGACGACACTATTCGTCGCCATGTCCAGGCTCTTCTCCTCTTCCCTGCTGGCCGTCATCGCAGCACTGACGAGCGTCCTCTCGGCTGAGTGTCCCAGCTACGAGAAATACGCCCGCGAAGGGCACGATCCCGTCTCCGAGGGCCGGTATAGGTATCCCTTCCAGCGACCGAGCGACGAGTGTCGCACGTACCGCGTGCCCGCCGTTGAGCATGTCATCTCCAACGAGATGCCCGGCGCCATTGGTGACGCCGATTTATATCAGCTGTTCCAGAATACCTGGCCCAACACGGTAGACACCACGATTCGATGGAGGGGGGTTTCGAATGACAACCCAGACGAGGAGGTTTGTTAACCATGATATACTACCTATCTAGAAGTTAGCTAGAGTCGTCGTGTAGAGCCCAATGCTAATCCCCAACGCCTTTTTCCTCTGTAGCTCGCCTTCATAACCACCGGCGATATCGACGCCATGTGGCTCCGCGACAGCGCGAACCAGCTTCAATCCTACAAGACCCTCATCTCCCACACCCCCAACGAGAACGAGAACGACATCGCCTCCCTCTTCCGCGGCGCAATAAACCTCCAGGCTCGCTACATCCGCGCCGCCCCCTGGTGCAACGCCTTCCACCCTCCCCCCGAAGCCAAGGACGCACTCTCCCGCTCCCGCCGGCGTAGCCAACTCCAACCCCGCGACAACGTCCACCCCAAGTACGATTCGAAAGTCGTCTTCGAGTGCAAGTACGAGCTCGACTCCCTCGCCGCGTTCCTCCAGCTTTCGTGGGACTACTTCGAGGAGAGTCGGGATGCGGACTTCTTCGCCAAGTTCGCCTGGGCCGAGACCGTCAAGAAGATCCTCAGGATCGCGGGACATATGCAGGAGGGCACGTACGCGAGCGATGGCAAGCTCAACCCCTCGCAGTACACATGGCTGCGCAATTCTGATAGCGCGTCCGAGACGGTGTCGAACCATGGTCGGGGGGCACCTGTCCGAGGACACATTGGCCTGGTGCGCAGCTTCTTCCGGCCATCCGACGATGCCTGTATGTACCAGTACTTCATCCCGGCCAACATGATGTTCGCGCGGTACTTGACATCTTGTGCGAAGATCATGCGTGGGATAGACGCGACGGCGGCTGCGCAGATGGAGAAGCTGGCCGCGGGGATCGAGGTGGGCATCAATGAGCATGCTATTATCCAGCACCCTAAGTTTGGTGAGATGTACGCCTACGAGATCGACGGCTTCGGATCCTACAACCTCATGGTACCCCTCCCCCTCAACCTCCATACCGCAAAGATCCAATCCCTCCGCTAACTCTACCAGGACGACGCGAATCTCCCATCCCTCCTGAGCATCCCCCACATGGGATACAAACCCGCCTCTCTGCACGTTTACAACAACACGCGTGCCTTCGTTTTGAGCTCTTCGAACCCTTACTACGCGCGGGGACCCGTCCTCAACGCCACGGGTGGACCGCACCTTGGCCCCGGGATGGCCTGGCCGATGGGTCTGATCGTCCAGCTCCTGACGAGTGATGATGACGAGGAGATCGTGGATGGCATTCGTCAGTTGATGGGCTCGACGAGTGGGCTGGGCTTGATTCACGAGACGGTGAATAGCCATGATGACAGTAACTGGACGCGATCATGGTGAGAATCCCCACTTTGAAAGAACAGTGTAACAAAGAAGTGAGCTGATATCAGGAAACCAGGTTCTCATGGGCGAATGGGTTATTTGGACAGATGATTCTGGATCTTTGGAAGCGAAAACCACACCTAATAGCAAGGAACTATCAGGAAGAATCGTGAAGACGGCAGCTACAACATGTACCACTACGAGAAAATAGACACGGAGTTATGATGGGATTCGGCTAAGGATTGGAATATACACAATACCTCCCGCAAGTCTTTCAACAATGCAAATCACGTTGCACAAAACAGGGAGGGCTTACCCGAATGTGCTCTAACAAATAACCAAAACAAAGCCATAATACTGATGATCGTAAGAAAAGCAAGTATCCCGCCCTATCCACTGATCCAGTCTCTCAAGACAAGTCGAAACCAGCGCCCGACGTGATGGCGTAAAGCAATTTCTCGCGCAGCACCGCCTCCGAAGTATACCGAGGCAGTTTCAAAAGGTTGACACACGTACTCGTACTCGGCAGTCTCTCCTCATCCGTGCCTCCATCTCGAATGCTGAACTTGGGCCGAAGCTGCGAGAAGCCCAGCAGGGGGGCTCGGGGTGTCGAGCTGACATACTTGAGCAGGTCGCGGCGCTGGGCGTCGGTGAAGGCGTGCATGACTTTCCAGAAAAGCTTGATCGTGTCGTGCTCCTCGCCGTCATCGCCAATCTCGTATAGCCCGCTGTAGACGGTGTTGCGGCGCAAGTCCTCAAGGTCGATTTCGGACGAGTCGCCGCCGACTAGTCGCTGCAGCTCGGACTGGTTGAACATGGATAGCCACGAGGGGCGGATGATGGCACGCAGTCCACGGAGGAACGCAGCTGTCTGTAGGGAGGGCTGGACGGCGAGACGGTGGCGTGCTACGTAGGAGATATACAGCAATCGATTGTCGTTGGTGACGTATGTCTGGTCGCCGTTGGCAATTAGTTTCCTTGTGATCGTCTTGACCGGCATTCCTGGTTGCGAGACCTGGTCCGCGATGGTGAAGTCGATGCCCAGATCCGAAACGTCTCCTGGGTAGTTCTTCAGCTGCAACATTCCACTGTAGAGTTCCTTGTCCATGTCTCGGAGGTCGTTGATGCTGGCCTTGTAATTGTTCTCGTCGTTCGGGCCCGTCGTCGCCCACTTGAGAAGAAAAAAGCCTGCAAAGGCCAGGTCGACGAGGATGCCCTCGTACATGCACTTTCCCACTATCCTTCCGAGGAACTCAAAGCGCCTCAGGCGGCTCCTCAAGTTTTGTGACCATTCCTTGTCCGACTCGCTGAGCCCCTTCTCTCTTAGTTCCTCTTTGAGCGCGTCGATGGCAGTTGGGTTTGGGTACAAGAGGCCCTTTTCGTTTGAAGTGAACATGCCCAAGCCTTGGTCACCTCCTCCAAAAGCCTCCGCAGTAACACTCGTGAGAAACTCTTTTGTCACACCTCCGCCATCAATTCCGGCTTCAGTGGTGCCGAACTGGTCCACGAAGGCGATTTGAATGTGGTCCTTGAACCCGTCCCCAATGTCAAAGAATCGATCGTACGCATCTTCAAACAGATGTTGTCGATGGATTCGAGCATGATGCCGGGCGAATGGTAGCATCATCGACGAGCGAGTCCTTCCCAGTCGCCTTGACTGGTCGAGATCGATAAACTGCCGGAAGATCCTCACTCGAGTTTCAAAAGGGACGACAAAGGGCATGTGCTTGAGAATCTCTAGCTTCGGGCGCCTTTCTGCTAATCGACGTTCTCTTTGCGCCCGCGATTGCTGTAACCTTAGCCGTTCAAGTCTGGCATGCCGCGAGAGTCGCTGTCCAGCCAAGGTTGAATACATGGCGGGAGATATTCCGTACCTGGCCTCCGCGTCGTCGTCGTCATCATCATCGTCATCGCTTCCTTTGGAGTCTTCTTCATCCCGACGCTGTTCTTCTGCAATTACGGCATTGATGAAGTCTTCACTGTCGAGTTTGTCCGTCATGAGCCAGTGGTTTTCTGGAAGAAACTGTTTCCTCGAATCTCTCTCGTACAGCATTTTCATCGCGGCTGTTATGATAGTTCGTAGACTGTCCAGGTCCAATCTTGTGGCTCCCCGGGGCGATGCGCCCGTGGAAGAAGCATCACGGGCGCGACGTGTCGGTCCTGATGGCCCAAAGTACGAATCGAATCGGGATTTGGTGGCAGCTTCAAGTTCTTCTGGTGATGTGGACAGTTCATGGGCCCGGTAATGAAGAGTGAATGCCGTGTTCTTCAGGAAGCGGGTCAACACCTTCACATCCTCCATTGACAAGCTGCAGGACCGAATCCGCGACGTTGACGAGTTGTTTTGTAGGATCCGGGGATATATCCCATCAAAAAAGTCCTCATCATCACTGAGTCTCAATGTGAAGATGTACAGCTCGAGGAAAAGCAGGATGATTCGCCAACCCTGCTCCTCAGGGTTTGCGGCTGGGTTGTCTGATTCCGCACTCAAGTACCTGCGCAAAATATCAAGGGGCTGCTCAGATCCTGTCATGAGCTTCTGAAAGACGGTAGTCTTGCTCATACTATTCCAGAGGAACTTGACCGTCGGGACATCGCCAGAAGCCGTGGGTATTTCACCAAGGAACAAGCGCATTCGAATATCATCGCTATTCTCGGGGAAGCATCGAAGTAAAGTCAAGATGTAGCCGGCTAAGAGACCTGCGCTACGTAATTCTTGCTGTGAAGACCCGGCTAGATTGAAAGAGAGGTCATGTAGGATTTGAGTGATGCCGTTGCTCTCTACTAGCGACGTCAGTTTGGTGCTGATGTATGCATCGAGAGGTGGTAATAGAGATTCATCAGCGCCATCGGAAGTAGATGAATCAATTAATGCCTTAGCGGCCAGGCGGGCGCTGATGACTGAGGAGAGTGTTGAAAGTCGGGTGTAGATGGTTTCAAGATATAGCGAGGCCGATTCGATGGTGTTGTTTGTGGCAAACCGGCCCAGGTCGATGAAGTGAGCCAGCTGCCAAAGCAAACTATCCTCAGAACTCCCCTTTGCGGTGGATGATGTGCAACCATCTAGAATAGCCCTTGCGATACTTGGAAGAGACACTATTGCTGACATGGCTTGAATGTTGTTCTGGAAAAGATGTAGATCTCGGCTCGTGAGGAAGGAGTATGCGAAGGCAAGGTAGACATTCTGATCTGTGTGCCAGATATGATTAGCGAGGTTTCGATAGGAGTTTAGTTTGATCGAGCATACTTTGATGCGATAATGGAGCTGAAACGGCTTGGACGACTAGAGGCGACCAATCTTCAGGCAGAGTTTCAACCTGACACAGCTTGGCCATCACTTTGAAATACTTGTCGATCGATGGCAATATAGTTGCGGGGGAATGGTTGATTATCCGAGTGACGAGGTTTACTAAGAGCTGTGCGTCTTTAGACAATTGCCTGAGCCTTCGTGTCAGTAGCGAAGGGGAAGGATGGTCGCTCTCGCATGGGGGCATACCCTTCTGAAATTGTTCTGTTCAGCGCCTCTACCAGACTTTGGACTAGCCGTTGCACCCGTGATATGTGAACTCCTATGGGGACAATCTGATTTAACTCAACGGACGTGGTATCCATCGCGTAGGAGGTGATTCGCCGCAAGTCATCGTTTCGTCGAGGGGAGAAGAAGGAGAGGAGCAAGGTAAACGCCTTCGGGAGTCTTTCGTTCGGGCTGCTGCCAGTGGCATCTAAGCTATAGAGACTGTCGAATTCGGCTCTTCGGAGCTCGCGCAAATTCCTCCTGGCTCTGTGTCCCCTCCATGTTCGTTGGATCTTGCCGGCTGCCTTGAGGCGTGTCCTCTCAGCTTGTCGTTTCTCACGATCGGCCTGTGCGTTCGAGACCGTCTTCGTCGTGTTGGAAACAGCGGAAGGGGTCCATGCTGAATTAGCAAACGGGTTTCCCGTTTGACCGCTGAGGTTGACATTCCGCGGACGCCTCGAATTACCGGTGAAGGTTGAGAACATGATGGAGGCTGAAGGGCGGGAGGGGCGCTGGCGATGACGCTTCGAAGAGAGGGAAGGGCTTAATGAGATCGGAATAACATCCTCAGGTTGCCCTGGGTTCTGTTAGGGATCCAGAATGATGAGCTCTCTGGAAGATTCTGTGGCGAATCTCGGGGGAGTGCAGGATGGCAAAGTTGCTAGGTCGTCGCCTGGGTGCCGTGTTCGGCGTTGGAGAGAGCGATAGGTAGGTGAGCTCGGTGGGGAATTACGGGTGTGAGGTCACCTCTCTCTGGCAGTAGCTGATAAGATAAGGTAAGCAAGCAAGCCGCTCGGTGGAGAATGGCCTTGGAGCCCATGATGTCGAATCCATGGAACCTCCTAGCATCCGCAGCTTGCACTCCATTACCGAGACCCTGAAATAGGGCTTCGAAGCCAAGTTTCATGGGGGAAAAAAAGGCCTTATACCCAGGAAATACAGTCAGAGACACCTTGTATTGTGACTGGGAGTATTTGGCCGATTCGAAAGGTTTCTTTCATCTAATGATGGGCTCTTCTGGGAATGGTTGATACTATCACGTTTGGAGGGAATATGTCTGTATGTCTTTCGTGGCTGGGGACTCTGGGCGACCACGCCTTGGTATACTATTCCTCCTCTCTCTGCACAGCTGCGCCCGGCACCCTGTGTCGTTGGTTTGTGATTGTTTGTTTCCAGTCAACAGAGGGAGGGCTATGCGTTCGTCACATGTAAAGTTGCTTTTTCTGGGTCGTGGTGCCACACACAATGTGCCCATCAACCCCTCCATTGAAAAGAGAGAGGGAGAGAGAGAGGAAGAGAGACCCGCAGACGACTGATAGTTAGTTACCCTTTGTTTTCCGAGACACAGTGCATAGGCAGTTGTCTCTCTTCCTTTGAGCACCATCCAAGCGGATCCAGTTTCTGGGCGCGGGTGATAGCATGGCCGTTAGACTACCCGGGTACAAGGGCTTGAAGCAACCTTGAAAGAGCCTAGGGTACCTGGGTACCTGGTTGACTGGGCTGTCATTCAATGCGTCCGTTTGGAGGGTTTGGTCGGAGACACAGAAATCGTAACGTGGTTGTTTGCTTGAAGACACACACTCGGCACCACCGCAAGTACCTTGGCCACCCAGAAGATGGTGGGGTTAGGGCACGTGCCCCATTTCCTATCGTCAGTCAACCTCAATTCAAAGCCAAATCTGTTAGTGATGAACCCCTTTGAGACCCTCCCGCCTATCATAGTCACCGGCTAAATACCCCGCTCGACTCGTTCCAGGCTTGGAGGGTGCGACTAGCACGGCCATGGTGTGGGCAGGCTCTGACTTTACTTCTTCTCCCCACCAATCCACCTTGGGCAGGCACCCTCCACCACATGGGCTAAGTCAAACCCAAGGCAAAAAAAAAAAAAAAAAAAGAATAACCACGTCCCGCCAAACGAAATTTCTCTTTTTCCCTCTTCAACCGCAACACCAACCTTTATCAACACCACCCCAAAACCCATAAAGTCGAGCCAGTTCAGAGGTACGGTCTTCGTACTAGTGCTCTGTTTCTGCTCACTTCTTTCCAATCCAACAAAATCACAAAAAAAACTTGAAAACCCCCCCCAAAAAACACCATCCCACCATCCACCACCCCCTCATCTCCATCCCACGACCCTCATCTCTCACGACACCGCCCGAGTGACCGCCTTCCCCCAGTCGACGTCCTCAGCCCAACGCCTTTGAGTCAGCTTCGCTTTTCTCACGGTTCCTCGATCTATTTGTGGCCGCATCGCTTTGTCTGCTGCCCATCTTCTTTGTTCGCACAGGTTTAGTCCCACGCGAACTTCTCCCACGTTCGGATTCTTAAATCAGGTGTGTTTGGTCCCTCATCCTCTTCATCTTCCCCCTCCCCCTCCCCCGATCGTTCATCCTCGTGGCCCACCTCTTTCAACACTTTCCTCTTCTTCTTTACTTTCGATTTTGTCGCTGACCTGATTGCGCGCTTCAGGTTCACAGGAAACTACAAAATCCCGACCTGCACAATGGCCTCCAACACTGCTGTCGGCGCTGTTGATCAGCTTGCCAACGACCTCAGCAACACTTCCCTCAACGGCAGCGGCGATGTCAAGGCTCCTGCCATCGATACCGCTGTCAGCGGTGGCGCCGATGATGCCGCTCCTACTCCCAGCTCCGCTGCCCCCCACCCCCAGAACTCGGCTTCCCTCTACGTCGGCGAGCTCGACCCTTCCGTTACCGAGGCCATGCTCTTCGAGCTCTTTTCCCAGATCGGTGCCGTCGCCTCCATCCGTGTCTGCCGTGATGCCGTCACCCGCCGTTCTCTCGGCTATGCCTATGTCAACTACAACTCCACCCCCGATGGTGAGAAGGCTCTGGAGGAGCTCAACTACACCCTCATCAAGGGCCGTCCCTGCCGCATCATGTGGTCTCAGCGCGACCCCGCTCTCCGCAAGACTGGTCAGGGTAACGTGTTCATCAAGAACCTTGATGTTGCCATTGACAACAAGGCTCTTCACGACACTTTCGCCGCCTTTGGCAACATCTTGAGCTGCAAGGTTGCCCAGGACGAGAACGGCAACTCCAAGGGCTACGGTTTCGTTCACTACGAGACCGACGAGGCCGCCAGCCAGGCAATCAAGCACGTCAACGGCATGCTTCTAAATGAGAAGAAGGTCTATGTCGGCCACCATATCCCCAAGAAGGACCGCCAGAGCAAGTTTGAGGAGATGAAGGCCAAATTCACCAATGTCTACGTCAAGAACATTAACCCAGAGGCTACTGAGGAAGAATTCCGCCTACTCTTCGAGAAGTACGGCGACGTCACCTCCTCTTCCCTTGCTCGTGACCAGGAGGGCAAGAGCCGAGGTTTCGGTTTCGTCAACTTCACCACTCACCCTAGCGCCGCCCAGGCTGTTGAGGACCTGAACGGCAAAGATTTCCGTGGCCAGGATCTCTACGTCGGTCGCGCTCAGAAGAAGCATGAGCGTGAGGAGGAGCTGCGCAAGTCGTATGAGGCTGCTCGCCTCGAGAAGGCCAACAAGTATCAGGGCGTTAACCTGTACATCAAGAACCTCGATGACGACGTCGATGATGAGAAGCTGCGCCAGATGTTCTCTGAGTTCGGCCCCATTACCTCAGCCAAGGTGATGCGAGATACCCCTGTCGACTCCCCCGAGGAGGAGAAGGCGGTGAAGGATGGCAAGGACAACGAGGACCAGGACAAGGAGAACAAGGAGGAGGCAAAGGAGAGCGAAGAAGAGGGTGCCGAGAAGAAGTCTGACAAGAAGTCTGACAAGAAGCTTGGTAAGAGCAAGGGCTTCGGCTTCGTCTGCTTCAGCAACCCCGATGACGCTACCAAGGCTGTTGCAGAGATGAACCAGCGCATGATCAGCAACAAGCCTCTGTACGTCGCTCTTGCTCAGCGCAAGGACGTCCGCAAGAGCCAGCTTGAGGCTAGCATCCAGGCTCGCAATCAGTTGCGCATGCAGCAGGCTGCCGCTGCCGCCGGTATGCCCCAGCAGTACATGCAGCCTCCCGTCTTCTACGCTCCCGGCCAGCAGCCCGGTTTCATACCCCAAGGCGGCCGCGGTATGCCTTTCCCTCAGCCCGGAATCGGAATGCCTGGTGTTCAGGGTGGCCGCCCTGGCCAGTTCCCCGGCTACCCTCAACAGGGTGGCCGAGGTGGTGTTCCCCAGCAGATTCCCCCGAACATGTATGGCATGCCCGGTCAATTCCCCCCTCAGTATGGCCAGCCCGGCACTCCCCAGTTCATGGCTGCCATGCAGCAGGTGCAGCAGGCTGCTCTCTCTGGCGGCCGTGGTGGCCCCCAAGGTGGCCGTGGTGGTCCTCAGGGCATGCCTGGTGCTCCTCCTAACATGGCCAGCGTCCAGGGTGCTGGCATGCCCGGGTTCCCCCCCAACAACCGACAGCAGGGTGGCCGTGGTGGACCCAACGCCGGCCGCAACGGCAATCCTCCCCCCAACCAGGCTCCCCGTGGTGCTGAGGGTGGCAACCCCTCTTCTGTGCTCCAGTCTCAACTGGCTTCTGCTCAACCCGCTCAGCAGAAGCAGATTCTGGGTGAGCTGATCTTCCCCAAGATCCAGGCCATCAACGCGGAACTGGCTGGCAAGATCACGGGTATGCTTCTGGAGATGGACAACTCGGAGCTCGTCAACCTGTAAGTGAACCCTCTGAATACCCTAACTTGGATAAGCTTGTGCTAACTCCCACATAGTATTGAGGATGAGTCTGCTCTGAAGGCCAAGGTCGATGAGGCTCTCGCGGTCTACGATGAGTACGTCAAGGCCCAGGGCCCCGGTTCCGAGGCTGGCGATGCCAAGAAGGAGGAGGAGACCAAGGCTTAAAGCCACTCTCCTGGACCTTCCCACTTCAAATATTTCCTTTTTATTTTGTTACGGTTATCTGGCGGACCGACCCCTTCACATGGAACGACTTGCGCGCCTCACCATGGCGTTTATGGAACGACCGGGCGACAAATATGCTTTACTACCTTGTGCCACCCAGGCTGAGGGGCCGCTTTATGTACAGATAGACTTGGTTGCTATTTCTTCTCAGGAAGGGAGACTCAAAAGTTTCGGGGTTCTAACGGTGGCTGGCTCATGACGCGAAGGAGCCCGTTCTCGGACGGGCGCTCGCTCTAGAGAACCCACCAGGATGGCGTTGACGGTTTTCTGATACTCTGCCTGTTGGCCTATACCCCCACTGATGGTCCTCTACAGGCATGATCAACGCAGAGGTTTTATGCGGATAGGGTTTCTAATGAAAGAAATATGTCACGAATACCAACTGTGCGTGCCGTTGTGAATGCTGTGGTTTGAAGTCGTGATTGTGAAGTGGTAATGTCCCCCTGGCTGATCAATCATGCCCTTCGCCTGGATGACCGAATACAATAGACATGCATATGTTGTCCCATCCTACCAAGGTAGCTAACCATCGCTATCTGTACACCCTGACATCCATAGCCTCGTAAGATTGGAGATTGCAAACAATGCTAGCAAGCACAACCAAACGCCCATGTCAATGACACGCCGACTAACCCACCAACCATCCAAACCCAGTTATCCCGTCCGAAACATGCAAAACCAAACCAACAAACGAATCCCAGTGCTATTTCTCTTTCCCACGTACGGCCAGACCCGTCGAACCGCTTTTTGCTACACGTGGTTCACTATTATCGTGTCTTGCCCTTCATCAATCATGTACTTCTTGCTCGGCACGCTTCCGAAAAGCGTCTCCATAACCTTGCCCTTTTGTTGCTTCCGCACCTCGCCGAGGTATTCGCTCACGTCGCTGAGGCCACGGATTTGGTCCTCAAGCGTCAGAGTGGTCGAGTTGACGCCGCGCACCAGTGGGGATACGAGTTTGCTTCGGAGGGTCTCGAGGGACGCCTTGAGTGTGAGGAGCTTTCCGTTGTGCTCGACGAGGATGCCCTTGTTTCGGACAGTCTTCTCGCGGACGTTTTGGAGAAGGAGGCGGTTCTGCTCGAACTTGCGGAGCTGGGAGGCATGGGCGCCGAGGAGGCGGGTCCAGAGGCTGGAGAGGAGGTCGACGTGCATTTCCTCCTGGGCGGAGGACTCGCGGACGACGCTGCGGGCGAGGTTGAGGAAGTGAAAGTCGATGGCTTCGAAGAGGGCGAAAAGTGTGACGCTGTGCTGGAGCTCTGCCTGGATGCTGTCTTCGAGGACTGCGATGAACTCGGTGAACAGCAGCTGGACCATGCGCTGCTCGCGTTGGGGGTTGCTTAGACCGAAAACGTGAGTGGTGAAACGGCCGAGGGTCGTCGGGGAGCCTGCAGCGTCTTCTAGAACTTGCGCTTGGGAGAGAAGGTTGTGAATGTTGTCGTAGGCGGAGGAGAGGGTAGAAGGGGCGGGGGACGAGTTGAGACGATTCAGGTGCATCTTGGCCCAGTCCATAACATTGAGAATACTAGAGGAGGCGTGTGAGATTCTGAGACGCCAAGATAGGGGCTCGGGACGAAGAAGAGATGTAGATGGATGAACCTACCCATCGATATCACCGTCGACTCTAGCAAAGAATTTAGTCATCTCAATGGCCAGAGTTTTCATCGTGTCACTCAGCGCATCAAGATCAGCAACAATAGTCACCGCGTCTCGCATGTTGCTTGTGCGCACACTCTCCCCCAGGTCCCAGACGGCAACACTCGTGGCCTGTAGGTCATGCACTTGAGAAACGGCATGTTCAGAGTAGTAGATGAGGGGCTCGAAGGAGCGGGCGAGCCCGGCGACTTTGACTAGGTCACCTACGGGACGTTGGGCGGCGGGTTGAAAGAGCGTTTTCATAAGGGAGATGGAGATGAAGGTAAAAAGAATGGTGGTGAAGGTAGAGGACCAGGTGCGTGTCATGTTGGTGTAGTGGTAACGGAAGAAGTTGATGGCGGATTCGATAGGTTCAGTACGATGTTGAACTTCAGCGCGCACAGCAAAGCGGATGTCTGGGTATTTGTGTTAAGAGTTGTGAAGAAGAGGAGGAGGAGGAGAAGAAAGGGTATAGTAAGATATATGAAAGCAAGACGACATTAACTCACAGTTATCTGGTGGTGACTCCTTCAATGTCAACTCCCTCACTGGTGTCGCCTTCTCTTCAGGCTTGATCTGGATTGTTTGGTCCTCCGTCTTCTCCGGACTTACACTGATCCCCTTGTCCGGGCTTGCACTTCCCTTGGGCAACCTCGTGCGGATTGCCCTTTCGAGGATCATGTCATCCTCGCTCTCGTCATCCAACTCAAGTAAGCTCTCGTGAAAATGGCCGAGGCCGTGCGGTAGGGGACCGAGGATATCATGAGGTCCCCTCCAGAAGCCATTACTCCGATCACCGTTTCCGAGTCTTCTCCACGCCGGGGGTGAGAAACCCGCGGAAGAGAGTTCCGAGTCCTCTAGATCTTCCTCCATCATGGTCGCTTCGCTTGGAGGAGCTGGATGATACGACGGAGCGGGACTTTTTGGGCGATGAAAGCCCTGAAAAGATGCCTTGTCGAGAGGATTCGTCATGACGGCGGGGTTTGCGGCTTGGTGAGTCCTGGGGTTTAGAAGAGTTTCGGGAGTGACGAGTAGTTCTAGACTCGCGATGACGGCGAGGGGTTTGGAATGCGTGCTGGACCTTTTCTTGTTCCTCAGCTAGCAGCAACAACGTTTCCTTTTCGAGTGCGCGCTCTTGCTGCTGCTCTTGCTGCTGCTGTTGCTGGTAATCGTGTCGACGCCGAGCAAGAACTATATCCTGGCCAGAGATGACGAACTGGTGCTGATCCTCAAGCACGAGTCGGGTAGAAGAGAGAGGTGCTTCTGGAAGGGGCTTCTCGCCGCGGGCAGCCGGGAGAGTATTGGTAGGGTCCGCGACGAAAGGGCGGACAAGTGATGACAGTGACGGCAACGGCAGGCCAAATCGCGGCAATTTCAAGGCAAGCCGGCCTATATAAAAGGTGAAGAAGACAAGGAATAGAGCGACGGTGACGATATAAGTGCTGGGGGCAACGGTGACGCTGATGAGGGAGAAGTTGTTGTTCACCGTTAAGAATGAATTCATGGAGCCGGCGTCTGCACTAACAACAGACACGCTTTTTTTCCCCTCCCGTTTCTCTTTGCCCCTACTGTCTTTAATGGTTTCCAAGTTTCGGGGAGTTTTGCGACGTGAGATACGGCACGGAGTTGAGATGGAAGGGTTGGTAGATTGATAGTGGTGGTAGAGTGCAAGACGAAGATGGCTAAGATGCAAGGGGGGGCGGGAAAAGGGTACCTATGCAAGAATGATGTCTGACTGCATGACAAGTTTGAAATTATGTAGGTATCCAAGAGTGATTAAAGACCATAGGTAAGCAAGTTGCCATAACTCAGTCGAGTCGAGTTGTAGAGGTATAGGAAGAAAAGTAGAAAAGGGTAAAGAAGGAGAAGAAGATGAAACAAGAACTCTTTCCTCATCAACCCCCCCCCGTCATCGGCATTTCCTTTCTCCTTCCCTCCCGTCCTCTTGCCCTCGGCAGCCCGATAACACACACACACACACACACACGCCTTCCATCATAACCCATCGCGCTGCGCTCGCTCCTTCCTTACCCCGTAGAAATTAAGAGGTTGGGGAACCCCCCCCCTCTCCTTCCATCTCTCACGCCCTCAACAGCAACACCTCATAGCCAATCACGTCTCGCCAGCTCTACAGCAACGAGACCGTTTAGACTTACCCCGCGCTAGACCGCTTTCGACGCCCACCCACCCGATTCCCACTTTACGCGTCGGGAATATGGCCTGACGCGCAAGGCATCTTCGCGCGTCTTTGGTCACATGAGAGGAAACCGGATACCTAACTAGTTGATGATAAGGGGAGGGGTGATGTGATGTTTTGTCTTGACGGGTGCTTGGAGTAAACAAAAGAGGCGACGGAGGCTGTGATTTTAGGCAGGCGAGGGGGGAGGGGCGCGTGATACGCGTGAGGCATTCTCATGGAGGTGAGGCGTGGTTTCCCGCGTCTGGAGCGTGTTGTTGTTGTTGTTTTTTATTGTTTTTTTGTGCTGTCAAGTGAATGTGCTGATTCACTATGAAATTCAAACGTTGATACGCTGTCGTTGAGCCTGGAGGGTGTGGGGCTGAAAAGGGCTCATCGCAGGGGGGGGGGGTTACTGGTCTCACGGAGAAAAGTGTGGAACTGTATTCCGGAGCCGGCCCGCTCCCACCATCCTGAGCTGCTACGGAATGTTGCTCCCGTCGAGGTCTTGAATGCATTCTCAAGAAGAAAGGCAGGGTAGGGATGGGCCAAGGCAGAGTATTACAGACATAGTTTATATATACAAGGTATACAATGACAATACAAAGTATCTACTAAAGATCTATCTCCCCCAAATACATCCATATCCTCCTCCTCCTCCTCATCCCAACACCTCGACATCCAACTCACAACACAACCTCCCCAAAAACTCAACCCTCTTCATCGACGCCCGTATCCTCATCCCCCAACCCACGCAATCCATCACCGGCTGCGCACATTGCGTAAACAGCTCAATCACCGTCTCCGGCGCCATCGGCCTCCCCGGACTCACCGCGTCCTTCAGGTCCAGCCCGTCCTCCACCTCGACGACCTGCGCCCGCGCCCCCGTCGACCACGGCAGCCGGGCCTCCTCGTTCAGTATCTCCACCGACAGCGCTTCGGCCACGCCCGCCTCAAAGGTGCGCGAGCCCGTCAGGTTGGACCACGCCTGGATGAAGCACACGGCGATGCTTTTGCCCCAGAGACGGGGTCCGTTGTTGCCCCGTTGGTGGATGTCGTACATGTCCGTTCCTTGCTCGATGAGTCCCCACCAGACGACGAACTCGGTGCCGGCGTCATCGCCGATGAAGACCCCGCCGAAGATGGGGTTCTGGAGTGACCGGCCTGAAAGGTTGCCCGAGTTGACGTATCTCTCCGATCCTGTGTATGCCGCTCGTTGCTTGAGACGTTGGTCCTTTTGTAAGATGTTGAACTTGAAGGGAAAGCTTCCCCGTAACTGTAAGCCCGGGTCTGCCGATTCGGATTCCAACAGGATAGTTTCTAGCTTAAAGTCTGTAGGTTTGTACCCGATAGATTGGATAGCTACACGTTTGGACGGTCAGTGTTTCCATTCTCTCTTCATCAAATAAACAACAACAACAACAAAAGTCAAGCAAGATTCACTTACAAGTACCCTCTCCGCGCATGTCGAGAAATCCCGACTTTTTCCGGTCCCGCTCAATCACCATTATCACACTCAGAGGAGCTCGCCTAAACGTGTCCCTCCCGTTCGGGCTTTTATAGATTATGAGGGCCGGCCTCGCCATCGTATCCGGCGACATGCTGCAATCCAGCACCGCTAGCCACCGCTTGTCGTTCTCAATCAACTTTGTCCTGTCTTCGTTCCAGCGTGTAATCTGACACGGACACTTCCAGACGCGCAGCTCCAGGCCCCGGTCCGCCAGCCTCATCGACAACCGCGATGGGTCCTCCTGTCCGCCATATGTTCGCAGGTTGAAGTTCCTCGGTGTGTCGGACAAGAAGTGCATCCTGTGCCTCGTGTCTATCGGATCCCACGACCATCGCCATACGAGAATAGACTGGTCCTGCGATTTCTTGAGGATCTCCTCCTGTAACCGGATGAATGCCCTGCTCCCCTCACCGTAGAGGACCGACATGCTGATGTCAAAGATACCCATTAAACAATACGCCATATCCTCAGGCCGAGTCGTCTCGCGGTGCGCCATCCAGCCCATCCTCGTCGAAACGTTCTCTCTGTACATTAGCCTCGACACGTCGCGGCCGTTTCCCGTATCTGCCTGCTTTAGCAGGATCTCATCGATACCAGTCATGCCGCTGATGAGTCTCGCGAACGTATGTCGTTTCCCCAGCGAAGACCAATTGCTCCCAAAGAACTCAACGTCGTCTGGCGCCAAGAGCTCCTGTAGGGTCCAGCCCCGCGTGAACCACCGACTCTCCTTGAAGCCATCAACCATGCCGAGCGGGTGGACTGCCACATCTGAGAGGTAGGCGTAACAGGCCGCCGAGTTCCTATACCACCGAAACATCGAGTTGATACTCTCGGAGAGTTCTGCGCTGCTCGACTTGTCGATGCAGCAGGTGTCGATCCAGATGCGCTCGAATCCCCGCCTCAGAGCCACCTCGCAAGCCCGCGCGATCTTCTGGTAGCCAGCCCCATCCCTGATCCGGATCTTCTCCATGCGCGCCGGGTCGCTGATATCGTCGAACGAGACCTCATCCTCACCCCACGTATGCGACAAAATCACATACCGCCCGGGGCTGCCCCCAAAGGCCTCGAGCTCCAACGTCCTGGTGTTGAGCAGTCTCATGACGGCGACTCAGAATCGATGGAGGACCAAGTCGCGCGGGCTGTAGAGGCGACGTTGCGAAGAAGTTAGTTGTGCAGGTTCATGGCGACCGTTTCAGTCTCAGGCGAGCCAAGGTCAGCGCAAGCGAGTCAGGCCGAGCTGAATAGGGTTGGAGACCAATGAAACGTGCGGGAACCCCCGTTGGCAAAACTGGCCGCTCGTCGGAGAAGGGCCATGATTGATTGATTTTTTACGTGCCATGGCAATTGCCGGGCGTTGAAGTTATCATGACTGATGTTTTCAACTAGTTATGTACTTTATATATACGACAAGAGACTTTTCCTAAATTAAGTTGCAAGTCTCGAGTCAGTTCTAAGTCTTGGGGAGCAAGGGTAGTTGAATTAACTTGTTAGATCAACTTGATTACACGTGATGCAAGATGGTTACCAGTGCCTAACCTAACCCAACCAACAGATAGTCATAAAACCACTGTCCATATAGCAGCACTCAGAGCCTGGCAGTTGGAACCTATCAGAGAATCTCTGGACTTGATGATAATGTAGACCAAGTCCTGTCATGTTTCGTCTTAATGAGCGTTGTCTACCTACTCACCCAAAAACCCCAGAACAAAAACCCTGCCGTGCCCAATCCCGACCCAACCAAACATTGATCATAGCGCAGTTCTTGTGTAAACACCTTCTACGCCATTGGCGAAAATAACATCAAAAGACAACGAGACAATCTACTCGATACACACGCGAGGGAGGATATACTCCGTAACCACTCTATCTATCCCGCTGCCTGCTGATCTAACCTCAACCTCCCTCACGCACCCCCGCCTCCCTCCTCACCGCGACAACTAGTCAATCTTGGCGCTCGCCAGGCTTCTGGCCGTTGGATTGCTCAGGTTGTTTACCTGCTTCACACCTTTGTACTTGCCTTGCTTCCTGAGACGCTTCCGCGCTACCATCACTGGGACCGAGCTCTTAGTCACTAGGTAGTTGGAGAAAGATCCTAGAATCACACTGTTGTGTTGTTAGCAATCTGCTCGCTTGCACCCAGCGTGATTCAGACTTACCCCTTCAGCGCGCTACGCCCTCGACTTCCTATCACGACCAGCGTAGGGTTGACAATGTCAATGACTTCGGTGATCAGGTGCTTGGGGTTCTTGCAGTGGAGGACTTCCACAATCACCCTCACCTGGAGCCGAGTCTTTCTCAGTAGACGAAGCACCCGATCCGTGATATCTTTCACGGCACGTCGGCGCTCCTCCTCTGTCTTGCCACGATCCCTAGACGGGCCAGGCGAGGTGTTTGGAGTACTGTTTCTCGAGTCTCCCCGCAAATGCATGGCTGATGCGCGAACAAAGTCCGGCACCGCTGTCATTGGCTGTGCTGGAGCCTTGGAGTTTGCGACGCTGTTGATAGCAGCCGCCTGCTCCCTCATCGCCTTTGTATCGTCGGGGATAGCGGTCCCCTCGCCTCCAGCGATGCCTGTCTCCTCATCCACGCAGTAGATCGCAAACAGGGTGTCGCCATCCCGCAAGACGGTGCCGATCGCCCATTCAAGTGCATGTGTCGACTCGTCGCTGAGATCCGTGGCGACCATGTATTTTCGCAATCGATGATTCTCCTCTTCTGCTGCTTGTGCGATCTTGCTATACTCTCCCCGGTAAATCATGCGGATCGCACGGTGGGATTCTGGGTGAGAAATGACATTGGTCATGGAAAAGGCAAGCCTTTGAGCCCTTTTGATGTCATCCATATCGGCTTCTTCGTCAGAATCTATAAACGAGGCCGCTGACGAGCCAGGGTTATCGTAGCTCGTATTCGGGTGCACAGAGGGCTTTGTTGGTCTCACGCTGTCACCCGACGGGTTCGTGACCTTGATTTCGGGCTCCGATAGAAGTGATCGGTAGACATATGGTGTCTGGTTCGATGCCACTTCAGTTCCTGCGCGTGAGGTGTTAGCTAGAGGAAGGGCACGACATGACACGGCCACACTTACGTTCTTCCTCGGCAGCAGCGAGAAGACTCATCGTTTTGCGGCCTTCTTTGCTCGAAGATGGTCGAGATTGGTCATCTGAGGTCTCGCCCTTGGCATCCGGATTCAATGATCGGGGGGCCTTCTTCCGGCCACGATCCTCGTCGTCGGATGAGTACGGCTCGTCTTCGTCGCTTGACAGTTGTTCACCATCAGGACTGCGGTAGTCCTTCATCAGCTTGCCCTCTATGTCCTTATCCTTGTATTTGCGCATAGGCAGCTGTGAAAGGCTGCCGCCCGAGAATGCAAGCTTGGCATCAGATAGCCGGCGATAAGCGCTGCTAATATCCAAGATCTGACCATCATCAAGTATGGCCGTTCCAGGCGCGAGTGGTGACCTAGACCTTGAGCCAATGCGGTTTTGGGAAGAATTTGACTTGTTGCCATGTAGAGGGCCGCCAAACGACCGATGAACATCCCGGTCATTTCCACGCAGGGCATCTCCCAGAGAACCCCCAGACTGCTTTTTCCCACCCTGTGTATTCCTCTTGGGTAGTAGCTGCTGGCCGGTCACATTGGTATAGATGCCGGAGAACTGATAGCCAGCAGTTGGATCAGCGCGACCCTGAGAAGCCCTGGGGCCAAACTCGACGGGATTCGACGACGCATCGGAAAAGCTCCGCGTGTGCCCATTACCACTAGCAGAGAAGGCTCTTAGGTCGACGGGAGACGTTGGCGAGCTAGGTGTCGTGCTGGTGCCAGCAGGTCTCGAGGGACCGGCAGGAGGCGTATCCGGATCTAGCATGCTTCGTATGCTAGGTGTTCGCACACTGGCAGGAGGGGAACTCGTGTCGAGCATGCTCCTGATGTGTTGGCGAGGCGAACTTGGGTTTGGCGGAGGGTCATCGACATCCAACATGCTCCGAACCGGCGATCGGGGGGTCGTGTAGGGCGACGCAGATCGCATTCGCTCTTGCGCGGGATTGGGCTGGGCTCTGTTCTCGAGAAGGGCCAAGACCTCTTGCCGTTCCATGTCGAGCATGGCTTCTATGCTCATGGGTTGGTGATTTCGCGACATGATGGCGGCTGGTAGGTTGAGTCGCTTTGGTGTCTAGTAGATGGATGGATGGCGGGGGTTACGTGAATACTACACAAAAGGCGAGCAGTATTTCCTTTGGCGGAGCCAGATAGATGCTGTAGCAATGAAGGGGAAGTCGATTCGAGTAGCGAAGGGCGAAAGATGACTTTGAATGGGCGCACACCGCGACAGTTTAGCGGGGAAACTTATGGACGAGGCGCTGGGATATAGATGCAGGCCAATAGAGCATTGTGTGGTGATAGCAAGACAAGCGATTTGCAAGTCGGAGCACCTAGATCATGGCGCAAAGGGCGGGCGGCGGTGGTTGGTCGAGTATCTTGAAGGAGAGGCTGTCGACGTTTGGTTGCGTCGGCGGCGCCAGGAAGGCTCGGTGAGTGATGTGCCGTGCAGTAACTACGTGCAGTGACGGACGTAGGTATGTATGCTCTGCAGTTCGAGTTTTTGCGATCGCGAGGGGGGAGAAGATGCGGTGCGATGGATAGTTAAAAAGTTGAAACTCGAGTGGCGGTGATCAAAGAGGGGAGATCGTGTGACAGTGACGGAACCCAAGAGTGTGAAAGAAGGGGAGAGGGAGTGGAAGGTGGAGGGATCCAGGTTCTGAGAGAATGATGGAAAAGGCCAAGACCGTGGAGACGAGAACGGCAAGAGCGACGACGACAGCAAGCGGAGAGAGCAAGCGGAGAGAGTGAGGGCTAACTGGTGGCTGAAGGTCGATGGCTGATGGTCGATGGCTGATGGCAGCCCAAAAAAGCCCACTTGCTTGCTCTTGCCTTGCTTGAGTCGTAGTGCAGTTGCTGTTTCCCACACAAAGCACAAAGCCTGTGGAGCGGAGAAAGGAAGGAAAGGAGGGGCAAGCATTCTCTTTCCTGCCCCGGTCTGTAGTTTATTATTGCTCTCTTGCCCGCCTTTTCCGCTAGCGGACGCTTCTACGCTAGACGTTTTCTGACGCTTCCTATTTGTGGTAATGATGGGCGGGCTGAGTTTCTTCGGTTAGACGAGACCATTCACTGCCTTTGATCGCCGCCTCGTCTACGGAGTAAAGCGTGTAACAATAACCATCACCGCAACTTTGGGGGGGGGGGGAAAAGCCAACCGACCTGTGTTGTTTCTCGAGTCCGGAAATACATAGAGGTGGCAATGAAAATGCAATAGTAATACCATCTCAAATAGTCACATGCTCTCAACTTTCGTATCAAATCCCACCTCTGCTTGCTTTTCTTTTCTTTTTGACTCTCTCTCTCTTTCAACAACTGCCCATATGACAGCTCGGCTAATGTTGGTGGCCTCAAAATCCTAGCCCCGACCCAGTCATCGAGTGACTGTGTCATCATGTGAATCCAGCTCCAATCACTCCCTCTTCATTGGACAATGGCTCCAGTCTTTCAAAGATCTGATAACATTGCCGAAATGTGTCCTGGGATTTCCTGGGATTTCCATGCACATTTCGAGTAGTTGTCAGTTGTCTGTATGTAGCAGTTGGGCATGTAGTCGGCAGAGCAATCGGAAACTTTTTAGACTCATCTCACAATTACCAACTGGATTATTACTAACCTATTAGACTTCTCTCCTCAACGACTCACAACCAAGACCCCTGAGATGCCAAAGAAAAGAAAAGAAAGAAAAAAAAAAAATCTTTAAATACCCCATGCCTAAATACAAATCATACTAAAATCGTAACATCATCCAAAATCTAACTGTCACGAGGCTGTAAAAACGTTTCTCCCCCGCAAAAGCATCTCCCCGCCTTTGCTTCTCTCGCAACATCAAGTTAGACGCAACCTCGGAAGTATCCAGGTTTTCCCCCGATGTCCCCCGACGTGCCAAGTGCATGAACGCATCCTTAGATGCACATTCTTGCTCGACCCAACCGCGATAACCCGACCGATAATCGCTCTCAGGGCTACGAAGTAGAGGACTCGTGGTGGAGAAGTCGTTGCGGACATCGCCGTGTTCCTCCGAGATAACCAAGGTAAATTATAGGACAAGACTGGTTGGACAACTCGGATCTGGCCAAATCTCACACCTTGAGGTTATCAAGTAGACATACAGTCGTCAACACATGCATGGTCTCTATCATAGACTGGATATAGTTACAGATATTTTGTCACATCTACTGTACAGCCAAAGATGCAGACAGACGCCCCCAACCGGCTCCGTCTACATCTTCTTTTTGGTCTTTAGTTTGTTCGATCCAACGTTGGCTCGGGCTGCCGTGCCCAGCTTGTGAACTTGCTTTCGCTTTTCCCATACACTCGACCGCCCCTCCACGACGGCGATAATCTCCTCAGCTATCCTGTTGGGGAACTGCTTGCGTCCACTGCCCTTGGAGGGCTTCTTGTTGATCACGTCCAGGATCCACTTGAAGGCAAGGCGCCGTCGCTGTCGCACAGCCAAGGGCACGGGCAACTCCAGTGCTCGACCACCACCGCCGGCGCCTGAAACGTTGCGAATCTTGAGGAGGGGAGCTACCGAATCGATGGCCACGGTGATGTACAGAATGGGGTTGAGGGGGAGATGTGCGGCCGGAGGAGTCCCAGGCAGAAGGGGGAATTTCGGGCTGTAGATTGGGGGTGGTGCGGTCCGGAGGTGATTCATGACAGTGGCCATGTTCTGTTTTCGTAAATTAGCAATCTCGTATCGATATCTCCTCCAAAGATGGATCCCCTTACCCGTTGCGCAACGCTGAGCTTGCCATCCCGCATGAGGAGCCGAGTGATTTGCTCCAACACGGGATGGTATCGCTTCTTCATGTTGAAGCCTTCGGGCCACGGCCGCTTGGGCAGACCAAACTTGTGGCCGGGGTTTTCCAGTTCGACATCTTCCGCTGCTTCTTCCACCTCAGCCTGTTCGGCAGCTGCGACGGCGGCCTCCGCTTGCTCGGGCGTGGGGATCACACCCTCCCGATAAAGAGTATCTTCCTGCGCCTTTGTCAAGCCGCCCTCTGCTGCCTGACTTGTCACCGGACGGCCGCCGTAGAAAAGTTGTTCTAGAGTTGCATCGTCCAGGACATCGATATCAGAGCCGGAGGTCACCTAACAGCACCACCAATTAGTCTCCGCACAGGAGCCATGTTTGATCCCAATTCCTACCTCGGCACCTCCCTGACCACTCGATTCCTCGACAGCATCAGAGTCCTTCGGTGTGACCTGCGATTGGGACTCTCCAGGCTTGGGGGCGTTGTCAATCGGTTTCGGCGGTTGGTTGTTGTTGTCTTCGGTCGAATACCACCGGTTCCGGGGTAGCGAGTTCAAGAACGGTCCAGGCCGGGGGGCGAGAGGCCTCGATCGAATTGTGAGAGCTCTGCATGCGCCCCAGATCCTCAATCTTGGAGACATGGCTGAGCTCCGCGTCGCTCGCAACGTTTTAGGAGCAGGATATATACAGCCTCGTGGCTCGGCGTAGTGGGATGGGTAAATTGGTGATGAAAATTGCCCGTCAGTTCAGTTCCTCGGAATATCAATATTCCGAAAACACAACAGCCTCTGATTTCGCTTACGTAACCAACCTTCATCAACCGGTTCAAGCATCTTGTGTTCCTGACTTGAGTGAGATAAGAGCCCATGGTTGCACAAGAATCATGGTGATATTATCCTCTTCAGAGCTGCCGTGTTATGTGAACAAGTGCTGAGATTACTCATGTCCCGTCAGCGTTCCTCGGAAGATTTAGTGCTTCTGTTATCCAGCATACCCTCTCCAATCTTGTCTCTGGCTCTGGGGAACCAAGCTGACCAACAGGATTCCCGGTCAAGAGAGACATCCATTGTCATTCCTGCTCTTACGAAGTACCACTGTGGGCGTTCATGCTACGCATGCAGCTGAGTGCGTTGGACCAGGGTCTCAACCTGGACGATCCCCACGCTGATGCTCACCCACGAACTCCGCCGCTATGGATCCCGTCGCCGCGTGGTCACTGAACTTCACCGCACGACCCCATCCTCGTGGCTTCCACTCGCCAATGCTTTTTTTCCCCAGGGTGGCTTCTTCTGGCTGGAAGCTGTTGGGACCAGCACTTCAGTGGCGGGCGAGGGGTCCAATGGTTAATGAGCTCATTTGCGGCCCTCAGCTGTGATCGGCCGCGCTCACTTCCACCGCAATGGACCGTGGCTGCGTCGAGAGTGGGGGGTTGACCAGGCTCTTGATAGAGACGGCACGCTAGCCTACCAGAAGTGATTTCATCACAATGACTGGGGGTTCATGGGCATCGGTTGTTCACAGAAGAGGGGCCATGTGACACTGCGAAGACGCCGTGCTCGGAGGTGCCCCCATCGCAACTCTTCCAATCAACGCCAGGTCATCCTGTGTTGCACAAGACTAGGTATTCGTGTCTTCTCATCATCATCTTGAGCTTTGTCAGGGACAAAAACTACCGAGAGTATGTTGCACACCACTACTTGCTCGTTCTGAGGGAGAGTGTTGGTATCATTGTTCAATTTCTTCGCATTTGATATCGCTGCGTGGGTGCCATGTTTGTAAATCCACCGTTGACCTCCTCTCCAACCCTTCAAACAAACCTCCATGAGTAGAAAAGTGAGAAAATCAAGAGAGAAAAAAAAAAAAAAAAAAAAAAAGGAAAAAAAAAAGGGAAAGGGTGGCCACCTCCAACAGTAGATATTCCCACCTCCAGCCTTCCACTCGGTACCGCGACGCCCATCACCTCCCTGGCTATTCTTCAAGAATTGCACTGCTATCCTACATTGGGTAGTCTCCCGCCCTGCTCGAAGTCGCATCAAGAAATGCGCCAATTCCATTTTACCAATCCTGCTGTTGCTCCTTTTTGTTTGTTCCGTATTCCCATTCCCAACTCCATATGTAACTCGCCCGAACACGAGTAAAGAAAAAAGAGGTAACACAAGTCGAAGCAGAAAACTAGAAAAGCATGAATCGAGGTCCCAAGCAAAACTCCAAGCCAAAAAAACGCAGGACGTAATTCAACAATTCAAGTTGGACGTTAAGCCGCATCGCCGCATCGACTCGCAAGCAGCAGCCTGATAAGTCACCTGGCTCACCAGCCCCAGGACTGGGTGGGTGAATTGGGGCTGGGGGTCATCAGCCAGTTGACAGCGCATTCGGCGGCGTCCTCTCGTGCGTTGTTGAGGTTCTTGCCGTCATACCAATATCGAGCGGAGAGTGTCTTGCCGTGCACGGTAACTCTGCTCGACCAAGCAGTACGGCCGCCTATGAAGAGGCACGGTTTAGTCATCTCCCTGTCTGAGTCGTGACAACAGAGTCGCTTACCTCGACGATCCGACACGATCTGAAAAACAGGGGCGCGAAGTTGAGCATCCCGACAGACAACTAGATTCAACGTTGAGCTCTTGAACTGTCGAAGGTAGTGCGAGATTGGGCCATGTCCTACCTTCAAGTCGGTCTTGCCAAGGTCCAGTGGGGCTCAGAGCGTGAACTTCCATTATGAAGAGATGGGTAGTGGATTCGAGGTTAGGTGAGGTTGTGATCGGGGTTGGGAAGCTAGGTGTCGTTGATTTATGGTAGGCTGGCAGTGTTTGTGATACCAGTTGGTGTGGTTGGTGGAGTTGGCAACTGGAGATGTGTGTGGAGGTGGAGCTGAGGTTGATAGTGTTGTCGGTGATGGGGGCAGATAATGGCTTTATATGGTGAGGCCGAGCTAGGAGTGTCGCATGGGGGAGGGTGTCCAGGGAGAGAGGCTGGGCGCGTGGGGTGTGGGAGAGCTGTTCACAACAAGAGAGGAATCCTGGCGAAGGCAACTCGGCTTTGGAGGCCAGGCAGACGTGTTAACTCCTCAAGGGACCTCAGATGTAAGACGAGAGGAAGCAGCGAGAGCGGACCCAATTGATTGGGCAGGTGATGTGGCAGAAAAGGATTAGATGCTGTTGGGCGGACGGGGCGAAAGGCGATGTAGGCTTCACGCAGACTCCGAAATGGTTGCGTGAAGTTGCAGGACGGGTAGGTAACTGGGATGTGGTCCGGCAGGTTGCATCTAGGAAACGACGGGACGAGCAATCGGAAGTAAGTGCAGGAGGATATGGGATGTGGGAAAGGAAGAGGGGAGAGAGGAGAAGAAGGAGTGCTAATTAAGGAAAATAGGAGAGCCGCGAGCCACACAAAGGCGAGCAGCGCCTCGAAGAGGCGTGGGAGGGATAGACGAAGCGAATCATCAAAGAAGGAACGAAGCCTCTCCTTCACAGGAAGCAAACTACTACGGAGTAACGAGGGTAGGTCGGCACTGCAGCTTGGTAGACTGGGCCCAGGACATGGCATTGCTTTTTTTGTCTACTACCCCTTGAGCGGAGAGGGTGGGATCTGGCACATCGGGTTAAGCTCGACAGCACGGCCGCAATCGACGCGGGTGTGCATCGAGTTACATTGGCTCCCAAGGGCCGTGCCGGAGGCCGGTGACTCGGGAGCGGCAGCGGCACGGCGGCGGGCGACGGGGGGGCGGTTATTCGTTTGTCATTGTAGGACGGAGGCCATCGACAATGACGAGGCTCTCTGTGATAGGGGAGGGGGGTAAGGGTTACCAATCAATTGTTGGACACAACGGCCGGCGGCCGGGAAGGGATGACATGGGGAAAGAAGAAAGAAACAAAAAGAAAAGGAACAAATACAATGCCTGGGGGGCGTGTGTGAACCCGTTGCATGTTGCTCATGGTCGTGGGGCTTGGCTTGGGTTCCGACTACTGCGCAAGGGGACAATGGAGCCGGGACCAAATCATGATGGATGTGAAAAAGGGCGACCATGCGTCCCATGCGCCGCCATGCAGCAACAGGGCCAGCTTAGAATATTGATTTGGGAAAGGTTGGATAGGACTGGAGACGCTGGACCAGCTCAAGCGGACGTAAAAAGCAAAGTGGTGGGAGATGGTGCTTTGATGGTGGATGCATTACATAGGCTGGGCTTGGGGGCCAAGACGGGGGTTGAGGAGAGAAGAGGGAAAAAAAACAAAGTGAGGCTGACCACCACCGTAACCACCGGGAGGATGAGAAGCAGGATCGAGAGAGGAGGGGGAAATTGTCCCAGATTGATGAACCAAGGGTGATGGGGGGGGGGGCTAGGAATCGAGATGCACTTTCTGCAAGTGAGGACGGAGACAAGACGAAACCAGACGAGACGAGACGAGAAGACAAGACAAGAAAAGACAAAATAAGAGTATAGACGGGAGGATCGTCAATGGTATCCAGTTGGGCACAATGATGTGCAGGACGAGGTGTCGTGCTAGGGAAACCTGCCTACGTACGATGTCGTACACGAACCTCAGCAGCACTGCAGACTGTCTGCAGGGACAGACAGGATCAGGGACAGGCACCACGGATGAGATTGAGGCCAGATGTAAGTGACGAAGCCATCCTTGGTGTTGAGAGTCCGCCCAGACAAGGCTATGATGAGGAGGCCGACCCCGGATCAGAGAAGCGAAGACGAGGCGACACCAACAATAACTTAGACAGAAGCCCAGTTCAGTTGAGGCGACGCGAACAGTCATGGGACTGACTAGGTATAATGAAGCATCGCATCCGTACAAGTAGATTAAGCTCGTAGCCAGCCCTGTAGGGTTTCCACGATGGCTCAAGTCGAACTCCCATCAGGGGAATCGCCAAGGGCATCGCCAGAAAAAAAAAAAAAACAAGAGAGAAGCGTCCGGGCATTGAAGATGTGGAGAGGGAGGCGGCCAGGGAGACAGCAGACATGGAAGCAAGGAGGTGAGGCAGGGGTTGTTGACTGAGACCGAAGATGTGATTGGCTAGAGGTTTCTTTTTCGGGCATCTCCTCTTGTTTTCTCACTGATGGATATCTTGGGATCTTGGGATTGGGGAATTACAAAATTTTGTTTCCTTTTTCTATGGCCAGGATCCGATGATGTGGAGTCGAGAGAGGAGATCATCTTGCTTGGGGGAGAAGATCCTCACCTTGGAGCTCCGTAATCAATGATCCACTGCCGGCTCCTTCCCGGGATCTCAGCGTGTGGGGGAGATGCGCGCACCGACCACACCTCCATGGTGCTAAGGCAGCGTGGGCAGGTACCTAGGTATGTATCTAGCAAGCTAGCGGCTTGGAGGCGCGTGCTGAAGCTCATAGCCAGTACCGAGGACCAGGTGCGCCGGCGTGAGATGGCGCATGTACCTCCAATCTCTCTTTTCATGGGAACGCCAGATGACTAGGCCATGGGTACCTTGGCTTGTCCAAATCTGACAGCGACGAGTGGCGGCGGCTTATTCCCCAAGATACCAGAGGACCAAGATCCTGCAAAGCAGTTGCAGCCAACAACGAGTTGCAGGCCGGGGCCCCAAATGATTGTTTTTTTTATGTGACTGCTGCTAACAAACCTGGAAAGTCTTGATTTATGGAGTAGCGTCGTATAGAAGTGAGAGCTACCGAGTGATAGCTTCGGTGGGTTGGGTCCCTTTTGTGATTGCCGGGCTGCCAGGGCCTCTCCGTTATTTCCTATTCGACGACTGACGGCGTCGTTGTTGTCACTCGGATTTTTTAAGCGCGCCTGGCGACGACGGGATTGACGGGACTTCCGAGGGTCCTTCCAATTCATTCAATTTCGGACCGCCAAGTCAATGCCTCGGAGAATTGGAGGGGGGGTACGGAGTGCTACGAGAAAGAAAGAAAGAAAAAACCACCACAAACGGCAGGCAAAAAGGCAACCCCGAGGACCCAACAACTCCTGCCGTCAGCGCTCTACTCTGATTTGTTGGCCGATTCACCGCAACCCTCAACCACCGCCAACTTTGGGCATCGACACCTTGTTTGCTTTTTTCCCCGCCAGCATCGTGAACAAAAAAAAAAAAAAAAAACTTTTCTTCCCCCCTCCCGTCCACGACGTGCGTGTGGCATCCCAGTCGAGGTCGGTCTCCGTCATCGCCTTCCGTTTGGCCAGTCTCTCGATCAAGCGGGCAATCAAGAGAAAACCCGACGAGTGCGTGCATCCTGCGCCCCGTTGCGCCGGGATTCACCTCCAATACTGAGTTCACTCCCCGCCTATTGTCCCGGCCTAAACGATGATAACTGCCGAACCCGCTCTGCTGCGTCTGATTCCCGCTTGTTCGGGATCGTGGTTTGCTCTCACCGGAGCCTGGGCCGCTGGGTGTCGCGTTCTCCTCCAGGTCCTGGGTAACTAGGGCGCCCGATGCCTCTGATGACGGGACAAGCCATGCATGTTATCGATCCATATGACTGGGTATATTCTACATCCTGGCCGGCGCACGGCTCTTGGTTGAAAGGCAACCGACATGATATTTGCTACGGCATGCTGCTGTTTGTCTGTCACCGCACTGTCACCGCAACTACTACTTACCTACGCCCTCTTCTGAGTCACGCGCCTCGTTGTCTCGAGTGTGCTACGCGGCGGCCCGTGACAAGACACCAATGTTGACGGGTATTTATTTTATCATCCGTCTTTCAAACAACGCATCGCTCGCCCTACCTAGCTTCCGTTCACCGACCTTGCCAGCAAACACCTCCTAGATACGTTGACAGAGCATCCACAGTGAGACACCGCACGCTCAAGTCGGAAGCTGCAGGGCATCAATAACTCCCCACATACGAAGTACATACGTACGTACGCACGCACATGTACGAAGTATGTGCAAGTACGCTTACATACAAGGACGCTGCGAGTGCTGCAGGTGGAGGCATTCGCGTCATCTTCAGCTGCCTCAGACAGCTTGAGAGACAATGAACTGGAAGCGTGGTTGACTCCTAGACCTCGCCCTGTTCTCTCGCCCTGTCCCCTCCCGTCATCGACGCGACCATTGGGCCAGGTCCCGTTCAGTAAAGGACGAAATGCGGCGCAACGATTACGGTTGCACCAACCGGGAACCCACGTCGACAATGGGAGACCCCTTTCTCACGGCTGCCTGGGTGTAGGTCTTCACATTAGAAAGTCCCATCACCGCCAGCATCGGGCACTGACCGGTCCTTCGCCTGCCAACTGTGCAACGAGACGCGGCCAACGAGCTTCGTCACATTTCAACATGGACGGCGGAACAAGTGCTCTGGATCAAGGCGTCCCGATCCACCACCCGCGCGCCAGATCAGCCATGACCAGGGATGCCTGATGAAACCCAAGCGGCGCAGCCGCCCTCGCACTGCCAACAAGCGATTCGCTTCCAATAACACTTCGACTGTAACTCTCGCAGGATGGTGACGGAGTCTCTTCCGACTTTGGACACTAACCATCGGGCACCAATCATTCTTCTCACGGCCTTTCTTTTTGGGCTCTCGACCAGCCAAGCCGCTTCCACTCTCGGCTCGTTGGTCCTCAGCTAGTCCAGTAAGCTCCTGAGACAGACCCAGCCCCTTCTCACCGGTCTGGAGAATGGCGCAGATCCCCGACGTCGATGCCTGTGCTCCGTACGGAGTATCGTGCTCCTCCATTTCTCGCCTCCTTGCTTGTCCTGCGCTTATCCATTTTGGAGCGCTACGTGTGCGACAAAGAGTTGGACATTTATTAGGCGGAGGATCAAACGCTCTCGTCTGCAGTTCTCCGTCCCCGTGCGACTCTCGTGGCAACAATTTCCAGGCAGGGCTGCGTCTGACACTTTCTATCACACAATCTGCGTTTTGACTCCGCCATGAACTAGGTGTCGATGCCTCTCCCTGATACCTACCTTTTCCAGGGGTTTTGACTCATCCACCACATGTCATGTATCATATTCCTACCTAACTACCTAGTACTAGGTAAGGATGGATGCCATGTTGCAGTCCTGCTCCTTCCGAAGAGAATACGACGGACCGATGATGACCGAACCATGCCTCGGCGAAGACGGAAAACGGAGATACGGATGGATAATCCATAGGTGCACGACGACCGAGCGAGTCGGGACACACCGGCATTGCCACGACGTCTGAGTTCAACTTTATGTGCTGTGACTGTGTACGTGTTGCCTGCGTTTCTTCTTTCTTGTCGGCTAGCAAGATTTCACAGCCGTCTCATACCGCTTGGATGCAGACTAGTGATCGGCAGTTCGAGCACAACAGCAGTGTATGTCAGTGCGGCCCGGCGGTCATCAAAGTAAGCGGTACATCGCGGGCCGGAGGTAAGGGCTCGGGGCATTATTGTTCGGCTCATTGTCTCCGATTCTCGCAACGCCTTCAGAGGGCTTCTTCGCATGCGCAGGATGATCAACGTTGCGTCTTGTGGCAGAGCATGGATGTGAGATCCCACAAGAAGCGGTCAACTATTATTATCAACAAGAATTTATTTGACGTTCACTCCGTCTCGTAGCCGCGCTGACGGCGTCTCAGCGATGGATGCAAGATTCTTCAATCCACTTTGCTGCGGCCAGGGACGCAGCCAGAGACCCCTGAGTCCCGCATTTACGATCTTCAATACAAGATCCCAGATCCTTGGCTGCAGCTCATCTCCGACTCTTGACAGATGCCGAGGTCGAGTCACGGCAATGGCGTTTTTCTGGGGGACGACGCATTGACAGAATTTCCAGATCGGGCACGTTGAGGAAGTGAATGCATGTTCAAAATCGCAGGGCCTCACCATCGATGGGGGTACGGAGTTGAGACAAGCTCGCCACTCTGTACGGGAGCTGTCTATGTGGCCGAGGGAGGCCAGAACTACTCTCTCTCTCTCTCGTTGACTCAAGTCATGGACATGTCAATCAGACGCATGAGGAGTCAAGTTATCAACAGGTTCCCCCAGATCATCGCCGGAGCCCATGCCGCACTAATACCTTTAAGCTCGCCCTAAGATCGGTGCTATTAGCCCGCTTAACCGCTGGATTAAACGATCATCCGGTTTATCATCCAACCTCTTGGGTCCCGTACTTTGTCCATGGGTAAGGGGAGTAAACCCGTCATTTCGGTCCATCTAGGACGCCCCGCCGAAAGAATCTGGATGAACCTGGATTGCTCCAGTTCTTCCACTAGAGCCTGGGAGGCCCTGCCGAATCGTGCAGTCTTGGACTGTTGAGTCAAGAACTTCCTTCAACATCGCATATAGATGTTTCGACAGTGGCGGCCTTGCCAAGCTATATGTCGCCAAGCCCATGCGTTGGAAGAAGCTCAACACCACAGCAGTGATGGATCACATATTTGCTGCTCCCCCACTGAACTCCACAAATCTCCAGGTTGCTAGATGGACTTTTGATGAGCGACCCTGCATCCGCGTTATGGCCGGCTATGCTGTCATGGAGAGGGTGCAGTGTGGTTGCAAGAGCACCCCGTCTCTGGTTTGTTAAGCCGTGAAGCTCCTGCGTTAATCCTTATTCACTCTCTCGTTTGGAAAACAGTCCGGCAACAATGGCAACTGCGCTCGGCTGAACCTCCCACTCTATGCAACTTCAGTCTTTTCGACTTCTCGAGGCATGAAGGCCATCTTCGCTGGCTTCGTCGATACTCGCGGCGTTGATGGCAAGCCGACGCTACTTGAGACTTGAGACTTCAGTCTTCCGTCTCCCAATACAATCACCACTTCCAACGTGTACGACAGTGAGACGCAACTGCTCGCCGTGTCGAGGGACAATGGCCCCAAATTCATCAAGTTCAGCAAGGCTTATCGTCCAGTCGTCGCCATTTGCCCAGAAGGTGATAGCTTGCAAGATTCTGACACCCTCCCGAACACACGACTTGATCTGATAGCCAGCCGGTAACCCGGCACTATCCTATACTAACCGCGTGCAAGGCGAAAGACTGAGCGTATCCTTTTCTTGTGCTTCCGTCACGAGCTCGGGTTTCGTGTTGGGAATATCTGAACGGATATAACCTCGACGGTAGGGTCTTCGCATGACCCTCGATGCCAAATGATCTCTCGAACCCGTTATCTAGGAATAATATCATTCCCATGGCATGTTCTGTGCTGGGAGCACCGTAGCTATGGAAGGCGATACTGTCGACTTTCTCGTCGACAATGCGAGGCCAATCAGACTTGGCAGACTCAGCTGAGGCCGCTGCCAACAAGATCCCTTAGCTTCTTTAAACGTCTCGCCTAGGTATGATGTGCCTGATCGATTATCATCCCCAGATTGGTTCGCAGCTCCAATGTCCACCGGGGCTTCGAGGCCCTCATCTCCGGTCATGTATGAGGTCGAGTGAGTTGACTATCGTTGATTACTACATCAATGACCTCAAGCGACATCGCAATCACTGAACGAAACAACCAGACGGCAAATATTCGATGTTACCAACAATGACAAAGTGCTGGCTTCCGGAGATCTCGATACACGGGAGTAGGCTGAGACCAAGATCCTGATTGCCTTCGGGTTGTCACCAGTTTGCAACACACTCTTTCATGCTTGGCATTGACTCCTTTCAATCATTTCGGAATGGCCAAAGATACCCATTGTTTAATTCGCTCAATTAACCCATTCTTGACCCATGAACTTTAATTACATGCTGATAAGCACTTTTTACAGCTTGGAACTCTCCAGACGACGACCAGTCTCATCAAAGTTGATCTTCTGGCCAGAGTTCAGACTCTCCTGGAGAGCACAGCCAATCTTGACGGCCTGAACCGCACCGGTGAGCTTGAAAGGAAGCCTGTTGTTGTCGAGACACGCAGCAGTGAACTCGTTGGCTTCCGTGACGAAGGCGTGTTCAAATCGGCCGTAGTAGTCACCAGGGATCTGGCGACGGACACCAGCTGCCTCATGCATCTCGACGAGGGTGCCTTGAGGGTTGGCATTAACGGCTAGCTTGCCTTCAGTGCCGATTATCTCGGTCATGTCGTGCTGACCGGCGGCCATCATGCGAGAGGAGTAAAAATAGGCGACCTTGCCGCCCCAGAACTCAACGATGCCAACTCCGTTGTCGACATCCTTGTGCTTGCGCAGCTCAGGCTGCACGGCGGTAATTCCAGTAGCGACAACACTCTTCACGATAGAGTCCTGGCCGAAGAACCACAGCGCAAGATCGATGTCGTGAATGTTGCAGTCAACGAAGATGCCGCCGCTGAACTCGGCGTAAGAGACGAAGAAGCCCGAGGGGTCGAGCTTGTCGCAGGTCTGGGATCGGAAGACGGAGGGTCGGCCAATTGAGCCGCTGTCCGTTCGGTCGAAAGCTTCTCGGTATGAGGCATCGAAACGTCGGGAGAAGCCACACATGACCTTGAGATGGGGCTTCTTAGCAGCAGCGTCGACGACAGTTTGCGACTAGACAAGACAATTAGTAAGGAAGTCAAGGTACTCCAACGGCAAGGAAGAGGGGAAAAGAGTGAAAGAGAAGGGAAACCTACAATTTCGACACTGGTGCTGAGTGGCTTCTCGCACAGAACGTGCTTGTCGGCCTCAATGGCCTTGATGGCCTCCTCGGCATGGGCGGTGGTGACCGTGGCGACGACGACGGCTTGGAGACCAGGGTGCTTCAGCATCTCATCGTAATCGGTGTAAACAGTGACACCCTCAAGGTGGACGCGAGCCCACTCAACTTCCTTCTGGACAGGAGTGAAGGCAGCGACGAGCTCGGCTCGGGGGGTTCGGTTGTGGAAGTTGAGGGCATGGCGAGCACCCATGCGGCCGAGACCGGCAACAGCAACCTGGAGCTTGGGAGCCATGTTGATTATAGAAGAAATGATTTCGGAGAAAAGGCGATGGGGGGGTTGAATAATAACAAATAACTTTTCGGTTATGCTGGCTCAAGTGTTGGTGTGAGAACACGGGGACAACGCAGATGACGAGAGAAGGCGAGTGTCCAAGTAGTCAATTGAAACCCTAATGAACCCAAGAGACCAAAACATTATTGCGAGCGAGCTCTGTTGATCTTATTATACTCTTTCCCGAATCTTCGGAATTCGGACACCGATAGCTTTGCTGTTTCCGTGAAGCTCAACAAGGAACTAGCCTCCAACCTCCACAAACCCCACGTTAAAGCGGTGTCGCAGGAGACCTGTGGCTTGGAGTACCTAGCAGTCACAAGATCCATCGGCCCCCTCGTGGGTTCGGTAGTATTTCCAGCCAATCGATGAGACTTGGATCTGCAGGTTTGGGAAACAGATTTGCTTGATACAACAAGTTATCGGCGATCAGGGGTGTCCACCGTTGCATACAGAAATCCGAACTACCCATATCTAGCAAGTTCCAGCGAGAGCTAACGGCGGTACTTACTTCAATGGGTAATTCACTTTCCCGATTCTCCCCCGCAGGGCGTTCCCGCAGGTTTGAAGGTTGTTAGTCCCCCCCCCCCTCTCCACAGGGCCGGCGTCTTGACGCCTCCGCATCCCTCTTACCCCCATGACCCGAACAAGGGAACACCTGTTGATGCCCTAATCATGATTGGAAAGATTCCCCGATTCGCTTTCTGGGGGACACAGCACTTCTTTCTCGCGGATCTACGTCGAACTGGACGAAAAGCGCCGAGGCACGAAGGCCGAGTAATGAGCGAAATGGTGCCGCCATGAGCTTCTATCCTACATCCTAGCTTCGAGGACTCGGTTTCTCTCGAGTCAAGTTCTCAAAGGGTGCGGTTCGAGGAAGCTGACCAAGGAGCTTTTATCCCTTGTTGGTGTTTTGTTGACAGGCTTGATCGTTCATGCAACATGAGAAACCCACACAATAGGACACACCCGACAGAAAGCGTCTTTTGACATGCAGCTATTCAGCGAGTTTTTGCTTCTCGTCTATTATCCCTTTCGCATCATAAATTCTGAATCGACGATTGCTCACTCGCGACAGGATA
Organism: Fusarium robinianum; assembly: GCA_013623725.1. Classification (NCBI taxonomy): domain Eukaryota; kingdom Fungi; phylum Ascomycota; class Sordariomycetes; order Hypocreales; family Nectriaceae; genus Fusarium; species Fusarium robinianum. The sequence goes on along the minus strand of JABFFI010000541.1, from coordinate 38,526 downwards.
CCCACAAACCAGCAACACGGCGACCTGAGAGAACTATCATGGGGACTTGGTTCGGTATCTGCATCTGACCAAATAAAGTATTATATCAAACTATAGAGGAGGTAGAAGATTTCGAGCAAGTTGCTTCCGGGCTGTGTAGCTAACGCGTGTTTAATATAGTTATATTCCTACATAGCTACCCTATCTCCGACTCTTAGCACATCGACAACTTCTACCTCACCAGAAGCTCTAGAGGCCGTGACCGACAGAGACTTGACAAATCAAAAAAGACTTCTGGTCCGGCTAATCTCCCTCACGCCTTGCTGATTTCCTCAGAATCATTCTGGCTCCTCGCCAACTTCATCTCCTTCTGAATCTCCCTCGCTTTCTGCACCCCAAATCCATGCTCGAACACCTCCCGAATATCCTCGAGGGTCATTCCCTTGACCTCAGGGTAGCAGAAGTAGATGCAGACCCAACCCAACAGGCAGATACCGGCGTAAAATCCAAACGCACCTGAAGGCGTAGTGTTCTCCATCTGGGTCAGGAAGGTGGACGCGACAATGATGTTGGAGCCCCAGCATGTCATGGTGAGCATCATGGTTCCCATGGCGCGAACCTCCATGGGATAGAACTCGCTCGAAAGCCAAGCGGTGTTTCCGATACCGGAAGAGTAGAAGCCAACAAAGATGACCATGCTCACGAGGACGACGATTGCAGGCCAGCCGATTTCCGCATCTTTAGCCAGAGTCAAGTCGTGGTTGATGGGGATCCAGATGAAGCAGACGGCGGCAACAATGAGGGCCACGCCCATGAATTGCACTGTGCAGAGAAGAATCCTGCGGCGACCAGCTCGATCAACAAGCATCAGGTTGACAAAGGTAAAGATGAAGTTGGTGGCAGCGATGACCGTTCCGACAGCCACGGGATTGGAGAATCCAACCAGAGAGAAGAGAAGGGGGCTGTAGTACATGAGGGAGTTGAAGCCGCTGAGCTGGGAGATTGCCATGAGGCCACAAGCCGAGATCATGGCACGAAGATTCCCAGGAACGACATAGAGCTGCTTAAGAACCCACCAGCCGGACTTTCCGCTGTTCAGGGCCTTGGCCTGCTCCACGTGGTAGGTGATGTGTCGGACCTTGTCTTGGACCTGCTGCTCGGTACCGTTGGGGAAGATTTTTCGGATAACCTTGGCGGCTTCCTCTGGCTTGTTGTGGTAGATGAGCTGACGCGGAGACTCGGGGCAGAATGGAAGAAGAGCGGCGAGCAAGATGGCGGGCAAAGCTCCTCCTCCGACCATGTATCGCCATCCACCGGTAACATAGGCAAATCCCGCTCCGACACCGTAACTGACAAGTTGTCCGCCAGTGATGCACATGTTGTCCAGTCCGATCATTCTTCCTCTATACTTGGCAGGGGACACCTCCGAGATATAAAGTGGAACAATTGCTGCCGCCGAACCGACGCCAAAGCCAACGATGAGACGACCGATGGTCATCTGAGCGATGGAGAATGAACATGCTTGGATGACTGCTCCGACGGTGAAGAAGAAGCAGCCGACATAGATGGCAATCTTTCTGCCGTACCGGTCCGCGGTGGCTCCGGCGAAGATGGCACCGATGAAGGCACCACCCGAGGTGATGGAGGTGATGAGCTCCTTTTCCGAAGAGCTGAGATGGTGGCCAAGGTCATTATGGATATAGACCAAGACGGCTGAGATGATGCCGGTGTCATAGCCAAACAGCATACCGCCGATTGCAGCGGTAACACTGACAAGCCAAGAGAACTTGCCGGTCTTGGTGAGCTCGATGGTGTCGAGCTCGTCTATGTTGACCTCTTGGATCGAGCCAACCGTGGTGGCATGCTCCAGGTGCTTGTGAACATCCTTTGCGTCCTCTTTCGCCATTGTTTCAGCGAAGGGGGTTGTCTGGAGGGCAGGGGGTATAACAGATGGAGTGAAGAAAAAGAACTCAAAAGTTGGGGAAGCGGTATGAACTGGTGGAGAAGATGTCAAGGTCTGAGGGGAAGGTGTTTGCCGCTGATGAGAATTGGCAAAACGAACGTCAAGGAGGCCGTCTTATATATTATTCGAGGTGAAGCACGTCCCCCCTTCGAAGAGATGAATCTAATGAGCTGTTGGAGTAGATGTGACGTCTAGAGAGACTGTCTGGGCTCGACGGGGAGGTAGCACGTTGGGGTAGGCGGCCGAAACTATCGCTAGCCCAACCTTGTCCAGGGCCTAAGCGGGTGAGAGGAAGAGGAGGGGANNGAGGAGATGTTGCCGTTCTGAGCTCTCTGCGGGCGGGACAATGGGCATGTCGCAGTGGTTTCCGACGGTTCGCGAGACTCATTACTCGCTGCGCCTCTTCTTGACGAGTCTGTGTGGTGCGATGTTGAGGACTCTTGATGAGTTGGGCCTTGAATAAGCAGCCAAGACCGAAGCACGGAGAAGTATCATGATGGGCAAATCTTTTTGGTCTCGTTTCGAAGGTGTATTGAGTCAGTCATGATTGGTCAGGGAAGAGTCTAGTACAGTTCTAGGCTTAACGTGGCATCCTTGAATGACCCCATTTGGCGCCATTCCCCAGACGGGCACTAAGAAGGACTTCTCCAGGCGGAGGGGGGAAAGCATTGAACAGTCAAGAAGTGACTCCCCCATGGGGAAACTCCCCCCTAGTGGAGAGAGGGAGCTGAGCCCAGGTCATAACGTTACGATGTGACATTCATGCTGTCGTTGTTCCCTGGCTGGCTCTCTTGGCCTCCCTCCCCCGCGGAATTGCGGACCCTCCGGCTTCTTCCCCCGAGTGGACCCTCATCCCCACTCCGGCCGGTGCGGGGTCTAGCGCCGGACCACCCCCGCTCTCGCTAAGTCAGCGACTTTCCTCTTTCGACTGAAAAGAGTAATTGCCCTTTTCGGACGGTTTCCTCTTCTTCCCCAATCTCCTCTCGGCCATCATCATCATCATCGCCGTCCGCACCCAGAAATTCACCATTTCGGCTGGCCCGCCCGATCTTCTGTCTCTTCCTCGCATACGGCAGTACAGGGTCGCCGGTATTGCGCCAGCCTCCCCCGGGTTTCCCCATGAACCATGCAGGAGACATCGACACCGACGACGAGGCCGCTGAACCCCTGTATGGTAAGTGGCCCACCCCCCTTTGGCGGAGAGAGGAGAGAATCGTGGTTGAACAAGTTGTGCTGATGGTTCGTGTTTTGTTCAAGGTTTGCAAACAGAGGTGAGTTCTACTTTGACTTACCAAAGGAAATATTGCCCGTCGGTGAACGGTGCATGGTTCCCTCTCGCCGGCTTCTGGTCTGACCTTGGTGCCCCCTTGGGACCTTGCTAGACATCTCAAGTGTAAGGCAACCACGCTGATCTGCTTATTTTGTTATTCAATAAGGCCATCTTGGCGACTCCTTATCATGATTCTGGCCTGGCTGTTGTGATTTCGACTGATCTGTGCGTACCATAGGCGATTCTGACCGACCATCCTGCGCAAATTGCCGGAAAAGTGATTCTGAGTGTATTCGGGGCTATAGCGTGAGGTTTCGCCATGGGCTGAACCCAAGGTGAGTCTTACATACATCCTAAATCATCAGATGTGAGCCGAGTTACTGATCGTTGATACAGTGTTCGGTCTGGCAAGTCCCTTGAGGCGGCGAGACGAGACTATCACTTTGCTCAGGACCAGCCTTGGGTCAAGACTACCAGAGCAATCAGCTTCGTCGATGAAACGCCAGATATTATCAACATACATGACTCCAGCATCGGCAACTTCGATACCCTACACAACTTCCGTGCCGGGCTCGATGTTGAGACAATTAGCCAACCGTCTCCGCCACCAACCACTAATCTTCCCAGGCCCCCATCACAACCCTCTTCTGAGCCTGGAGTCTCAAGTTTCGACTCGACCACTTCAGTCCACCAAAGCATAGGGCCTCCTACCAAGAAACGAGCGCTTAGCAACTCCGCCGTGAACACTTGGAGGCCTGCTCCTCGATCCGACCCTAGCGATGCGCAAACGCCCAGCCAGAGCTCACAGAGCGCTCACGATGGCGGCGGACCCTTCATCAGCTACTCTGAATCACCGGAACTCAACCATGCTCTTATCCTCGACACCGTGGATGACCAAGTCGCCTCCGGACTCGACGTCTCCCCACAACAAGACTACTCAGGCCTGGGAGATAGCGTCGCCGAGGCCATCTCGGGCATTTACATCGATACTCCCAGGTGGCCTCTTGAAGACCCGCAAGAGGCCATGCTATTCCAGAACTTCATTCACAACCTCGCACCGCTTTTCGATCTGTGCGATAGCGACCGTCACTTCGCCACTGTCGTGCCCCGCCGTGCTGTGATCTGCCCGCCGCTCATGAATGCTGTGCTTGCTGCCTCCGCCAAACGACTCAGCAGGATCAGTGGCTTTGACGGTCTCGTAGGCGATAGTTACCATCAGAAGTGCCTCGACGCCCTCATTCCCGCGCTTTCTAGTTCCGTTGCCGTCATGGACGAGAATCTTTTGACTGCGATCATCATTCTTCGGTTCATGGAGGAGCTCGATGTCCCTATTGGATCGAACGACACTGCAGGCGAGTCTCATCTCGTGGGCACTCGCGTTTTCGTGGCTGCCCAGGATAAGATACGCAGCTTTACCGGTCTCCGTCGCGCAGCGTTCTGGGTGGCACTGCGACAGGAAATTCATATGGCCTTCTCTCAGGCACGTCCGGTTCATCCCAATTTCGCGCTCGATAACATATCCCGCCTTGTCCAGATGGACGAAACATGCTGCGGTTTTGCGAACATGACCATCCTGCAATGCGCTGCCTGTATCCGCTACTGCTACGGCTCAGAAGAACAGAGCGTCTCCGCCTGGGAGAGACTGCAAGAATCGCAGGACCGTTGGTGGGCGGAGAGGCCATGGTACTTTCATCCTATGTACATCAAAGATGATGGGAAGGAGATGTTTCCTCATGTTTTGTATCTCAATGACGCCGTCGTTACTGGCGTCCAACATTACCACATGGTCCAGGTTCTCATGGCAGCTCATAACCCAAAGATACCCAAGCTAGGCCCCGGCCAGGCAATTGCAGTCAGAGCGATAAACGAGGAAATTAAGAATACAGTTCGAATGATCTGCGGTGTTGCTGAGGTAAAGGAGAACCTAGCCAGGAGAAAGAGTCAGGCATTTGCTAACAATCTCACCGTCATAGTCACATCCTCGAACCCCTACATCGTATTCGTAGGCCTTATTTCTTCCAGGCTGTTGGCACTCGGCCGTTTACTAATTATTTTCTCTGTAGATATGCCAGTCTTGCCATTACAATGACTGGTGACCGCTTTACAGAGCTTCACGAGCAGGAAGCCCTTTACAACATCCTCCAGAAAACGGACACCCAATTGGCCTGGCCTACCCGTTCTGCGTAAGCAGCGATATTCTCTCCTGCCTTCCTATCGCTGACTTAATATCTAGTCAAACATACTTGAAAGAAGCTTGGGGATGGACTGAGTCGCCCGCAACTATGCACCCCGGCATGCCGATCGCAGGTATGCTGAATAGTAATGGCATGCAATTATCTTGAATGATCTTGAACCTGCTACAAGGTCAAACATCTATGGACATAGGGAGGCTTTTTTTCCTTTTTGAGCATATTACCCTTTGGAGTGGACTCGGTAGTGTTATAGCTTGGTGTTTGAGGAGATCAGGGCGCAACGGATGGTTGTATGAGCGATGGATAGTCACGGACATAGAAAGTCAACGAATTATGTCTGTACATAGGCCATCAATATGAACGAGTCGAATGAGCCCTTTTCGTCTGCAACTGTCGCAAGCCATCCAGCCAAAGAGAATTGGTCTATCGTTAGGGCTGAGGTCTCGAGGTTTCGCTCCGACGTCCGTAATATATTTCTCCTAGTAAAGAGGGCACCTCAAACCGAAGATACTATTTTTCAAACAAAATAACATAGGTTCTAACTTCAACTCTTGAGGATGCTGGCCCTGGGATACACCCACTTCCAAGACGGATGAAATATCACACTTTTGATTCGCAGTCTTCTAACTTGTTTCTCTTATATGCTCTTCAGGCGGTCGACGGACGAAATGCCACAGCTACACAGCTACACAGCTACACATTCGAAGTTAATTCGATTCATAAGACCGTCAACGCTATACTAGGTACAAATATTCATGTTCCAAAACAGTCCCTCAGTTCTTCTCGTCCAGCTCATTGATCGCCAAGTCTCTCCGCCAGACCTTCAAAGGCATCGGTCCTGGGCTAAGATTCATGGCCTCCCTTCTTTCCGGCTCCCACTCTGGATACGGAAGCGCCATTTCATAACGGTGTACAACACTCGCCAACAAGACAGTCTGTTCCAAGTAACTGATGTTGCGACCGATACAGCCTCGTGCTCCTGCACTAAAAGCGATGAAGTATGGCTGAAGGTCCTTGCCCTTCTCTCCAAGCCATCGTTCGGGGACATAGGACTCGGGGTCGGGGAAGATCTCGGGGTCTCGGTGTGCGACGTAGGCGGAGATTGATACCGTGGTGTCCCCGGGGATAAAGTCACCGAGAATATTGGCACCTTCGGGGGGGGTTCGACGAGGAAGACCGAAAGTTGTGGGGGGAGTGATACGGAGGGACTCGTCGAGACAGGCCTTCAGGTAGGGCAGATGCTTGACCTTGTCATAAGGGGCGATGACTTCCTCGGGGTCAAGTACCGCATCGACCTCCTCGCGAAGCTTGGCAAGACAGGACGGGTTCTTAAGTAGCCAGTACACAACATTATTCATCGCGATAGCCGTGGTGTCGGAGCCAGCGTTCATCATGATGGATACTTCGGCAACAATCTCTCCCCACTCAAGACCAGGGGGATTGGCATCACTATGATCCATGAGAGCTTGGAAGAAGTCAGGCAACCGTTCACCAGCCTGGTGCCGACGAAGTCGCTGCGTCGCGCGGTGGTACACAATGTCGTTCCAGCCTTCGTTCAAGTTCCACCATTTCCGGAAGTCAGCCGACAGCCACTTGGAGAGCTTGACGTTCAAGTCATACCAGCCCTCCGTCCATGCGAGGATAGACTGTGCCCGAGCAGTTGAATGGAGGCACGCGCGGTAGTTGACTTCGTGCATCGTGCCATCCATCCGTTCGGCCTTGACGAGATCATGGCCTTGGTCAAGGAATCCCAGGCGCTCACTTAGACCAATGTCCGCAATTGCATCCAGGGTGAAGAAGTTGGTGAATGCTCGATAGTCGAACTTCAGGTCCGCAGGGTCGGGACGGGAAAAGCCTTTCTTGAGTGGCAGAGTACAAGCAGCATCGGCAGCGCGAATAAAGCGCTCCGTCTTGTCGGCGACCTTGAACTCCCAGTTTTCGAGGTTCTTGAGCGCATACGCAGCAGAAAGAACACGGCGCTTGCGGGCGTGGTCCGCCTTGTCAACGACATCCGCGAGGTGGAAGTGTGAGCCGGCAAGTGTCTCGTAGAATTCGCCCTTGAGACACTTGGTGCCATGTCCATAGATGTCCTTTATGGCTTGAAGAGAACCATAAGAGAGGGAATTGGGGCCAATGCGGATTACGGGATGCTCTTTGTGCATCTCGTAGAGTGTTTTTGACCGGAATCCTCGTATCGCCTCGCGGACGAAGATGAGGTTGGTGATGCCCGCCAGGGGGTGAAGATTGGGATAACGACGAAGTCCCTTGGCATCGCGAACATACTTGATGAGGGGATAGATGACAAAATAGCCGATGACGGAAACGGCTGTGCCAATGGCCACAATTGCTGCGTACATGATGCCGGTGGTTTTCAAGGAGGGAGCTGGGCTTGACACAGGCTAGAAACCCGGGCCAAATGGCCTGAATTATAGTTGAAGAAGTGCATCATTTCGAGTTTCCGAGTTTGATGGTGATTGCTGAGTTGTGACGGGAGGAAAAGCAAAGACGGGAGAGACTCGCAGCAGTCAAGTTCGCGACCTGCCATAACGAAGTTGAAGAAGAAGGCGCTGATTTAGGAAACTGGGCGGAGCGGACCAAGAAGAATAAGGGTCTCTTCATATTGTTCGTATTGGGCAAGTCTTCGGGGGTTTGTCGACACCATCTCGGAGAGTAGAGCGATCATGTGGCTTCGTTCGAAGCGACGGACTCGATGCACGGCAGAAATAGTTCCAACGCCAGAGAAGAGAGAAATCAACCACGGGGGAGTTCTGGAACACAAAGACCCGCAGAGGCCAGACTGATCTTGGTCTTCCCCGCGTTCCCCCGCAGATCTAGTCCTGTAACTTGTGGGTTAGTTCAGACGAAAGGGCTCGCAAGTGAGGAGAAGCGAGGTGTTTTACGCCGAAGCCATCTCCCGATAAGGAAGTTTCCTTGTTGAGACAACTGGGAGGTGGGAAACGAGTTGGTCCCGGAGAGACCGACGAGGTAAGTTCTTCCGAATATGTTCACCCTCCATCAGTGTGTTTAGATGCGGAGTTTTTGATCTCGGGAGTTGGAGACTTGTTCAATTGACCTTAGCCAACGGGGTGTTGATGACCGAGTTGCGCAATGAACGAGTTGCGGAATAATCTTCCATCTTGGGACGGCGGCAATGGTTTGCCAGGCATTTCTTTTGCCATCGCCTCGAGGACGTATCTGTTGTTAACTAGGATTGAGAGGAATTGAAATATGAGGACTCCCAAGACCAACCCCGACAGATCAAGGACAGAGATCTTTCCTCTGGAGAAGACTCAATTGATCCTGAGGCATTGGAATATTCAAGTTCTTCGACAATCATGGCCAACGTCTTCGCCGCAGATGCCGTCTCCAGGCTGTCCCAGATGGGTCCTCCCCAGACCATCGCCGATATTGCTGCCGTGACTGCTGTCGGCGTAGCTTCCGCAGCGTACCTTCTCCGAGGCATTACCTGGGACAGACCAGATCCCTACGACTATATCTGGTATGAGCGTATGGGGTCCAAAGACGGTGTCACTGGATCAGGTCAGAAAGCAACTCGCGACATTGCGCAGAAGCTCGAGGAGTCTGTAAGTCAAACCGCCATTTTCTCACCACTTTTGCAATGATTCTGATGATCTCGACTACAGGGCAAAGATGTTGTCATCTTTTGGGGATCCCAATCCGGCACCGCAGAGATGTTTGCCAACAGACTGTCCAAAGAGTGTCACCTCCGGTTCGGACTCCAAACCCTCTGCGCGGATCTCTGCGACTATGACCCCGAATCCATCGCCCTCATCCCCCAGAGCAAGCTGGTCATATTCGTCATCTCGACATATGGCGAGGGCGACCCAAGCGACAACACCGCCGCCTTCTGGGACTGGCTGAACAAGCGACCCTTTGATATCAAGCTCCCCAACCTGCGCTACATGGCGTTTGGTCTGGGCAACAGTAGCTACAGATACTACAACCGCGTCATGGATGTCGTCGCAGAGGCGCTTGACAAAGCCGGTGCTCAGCGACTCATGCCTGTTGGCAAGGCCAATGATGCGCAGGGTGGTACGGAGGAGGATTTCCTCTCCTGGAAAGACGAGCTCTATACTCACTTCCAGGAGAAGCTTGGGTACGAAGAGCGCGATATCCCTTATGAGCCCAGTCTGAAGCTCGTCGAGGATGAGTCTCTTGACCTCATTGACCTCAACCTCGGCGAACCCATCGAGAACAGAAGCGGCCCTGCAAAGGTAGTCAAGGCGTATTCTCCGATCCGGGCACTCACCGTCCAGAGCTCCCATGAGCTCTACACTTCTCCCTCTCGGAACTGTCTTCACATGGAGCTCGACCTCAACGACCACCCAGAGCTTCGCTATCGCACCGGCGACCACTTGGCGGTCTACCCCATCAACCCAGACTATGAAGTTCAGCTCCTTTTGCGATCCATCGGGCTTGAGGACCGCGCCGAGAAACCCCTCTTGGTCCAGGCCCTTGAGGAAGGCGAGTCGATCAAAATCCCCAGTCCTACTACGCTTTCCGCACTGCTCCGTCACTATCTGGAGGTTTGCGCCCCCGTGTCGCGAGAAACTGTCGGTGCCCTGGCCCGATTTGCGCCCTCGCAGGAAGCGGCTACTCTCCTGTCGTCGCTCGGAAAGGATAAGGAGGGCTATGCTGCTTTCATCGCCAAGAATCATGTCACCTTCGGTCGTCTTCTCTCGCTGGCAGCCCCTGGCGCCGTCTGGAAAGACCTGCCCCTATCTTACCTCGTCGAGACTCTGCCCATCATCCAGCCTCGCTACTATTCCATCTCTTCCTCCAGCGCTGTGTCTGCTCGCAAGGTTGCCATCACCGTGGGTATCGACAACACTCCCCTCGAGGCTGATCCCTCTAAGGAGATCCGGGGCCTCACCACCAACTACTTCTACTCCCTCTCCAACTCCCTGAACGGGTCAACCACGCAATCAACTTCTGGTCCCGACTTCCCAACATACGCCCTATCGGGCCCCGACAATGCTCTCGACGGCCACAAAGTCTACGCCTGCCTCCGCCGGTCTCCGTTCAAGCTTCCGACGCTCGGCACAACGCCCCTCATCATGATCGGCGCCGGCACCGGTATGGCGCCCTTCCGCGGCTTTATCCTCGAGCGAGCCCGCCTCAAGGCTGTTGGGAAGCCCATCGGCCGCATGATTCTCTTCTTCGGCTGCCGCCGCCCCGATGAAGACTATCTCTACCGTGAGGAGCTTGCTTCGGCGGCAGGGTCTCTCGACGGCGTCCTCGAGATTGTGCCAGCGTTCTCTCGGGCGGATGACACGCCCAAGAGGTATGTACAGGACCGTGTGGGCGAGATGAAGAAGGACGTTTGTGAGCTGCTCCTTGCTGGCGCGAATATGTACATCTGTGGTCGGGCAACGATGGCTAGGGAAGTCGGCGAGGTGGTTGAGAACTCAATGAGGCAGCAGAACAACTGGAGTGAGGCTGAAGCCAGAAGCTGGACCGAGTCGGCCAAGAAGGGTAGCAAGTGGTTGGAAGATGTCTGGGGTTAGATAGGAGGCAGGGGGGATAATGATGGGTACATGAGTTGCTTGTAGGTTGGAAATGTGTATCTTGGAGTCATGGGCATGCGTGATTTAGAAGGCATTTTTGTTATTCGATTGAGATTAGAAGACACAGACTTGAGAAATGGTATCAGATTATAGTCAATGAAATGATTTATCAATGTCTTTTCCAGTTGCTTCTTGGTGAACATCTCTTATCTCGGTTGCGGCATCGCTCCTCCACACCACCAAAGTTCACGACAACCCCAGGTCAAGAAACCCTGATAACCATGATCCATGGAAGACGATAGCTCAACTGCAACATGCACCGGAACGCATGCCGTTATCCGCAAAAAAAGAAAGTCTTGCGTTAGCCCCGCAATCTCAACAGCATCTCATGATTCTGGAGATCTGGTGGGCATTCGTATGATCATGACGTTGCAAGCGTCCCAGCCCCCCCGTGAAACGATCAGACGCCCTGGCCCTTGGTCGGCATTTGAACCCAGAGAAAAGCAAAATGTGTTTGCCGATGGCCCCAGCGCTCTTGTTTTTTGTTCTCAGGTGAGTCTATTTTGACAACACGTTTTGACATAGCAAACTACCCTATATCCGCAGATGAGGAAGATCCGGGACGCCATATTATGTAGGTATTGGGGCGAATGGAATTGACAGGCTCGGGGGGGTACAGGAGGCCTAATAATGTCTCGTCATATTTCCCGAATATCTCTTGCATCGGAGGCCTTGGGACTATGCTGGTTCTTCATCATGATGCCCCCCCAGGCTACCTAGACAAGTTGCTTTTTCGACAGCACCTAAAACATCCATTCCAATTGCCTAGTGACCAGCTACCTCCAGAAGCTTCAGCCTCAATCCCGAGAACTTGGTTCTGTGCTCGGCAGGCATTGTTATTGTCAGTCATTAGTGTTGAGTGTTGGCTCGACCCTTGAGTCATGATCGACCTGAGGCGGGCTGGAATGGGTGCAAGTGACCAAGGGGGAGTGGCTGTTTTCTGGGTACCCTAGTGCCTTCACTAGCAAATATATTTCAACAAAGCCTGTTCGGGTGAATGGAAAGATCTGAAGTAGGTTAATGGCTATCCCGTCATAGTGTGGCCAAGTAACATGCTACGAAGTCGGGTGCTGGTGCGACATTCCAGGCTGAGAGGTCGACTCTTGAGGTCGGAGTGATAACAGAACATGTCGAAACCCTTCGATAAAGGCCAAGGATGGCCCGAGACGGCCGTTTCAGTAGTCGCAGCTGGCGCTTCGCAGCCAACAGCCGACGCGTGGTGGTGCCGGCACCCGAGGCTCTTGAGCCCTATGATCGGCGGTGTTGGTCCTTTAATCAACAATCGTTGCCGCATTGTCAAACTAATTACTGAACCAGCCGGTCGGGGCCACGTGCGGCTGAAGGCAACCGAAGCGTCGCTTTCAGGCATTGACTGCACCGGCGTGAACTAAAGAGACGCGTATCTCCTAGCATCTTGGCCAAGTCAGCCTATGAAAGGAAAACCAATGCCTGGACGGGCACTAAAGTCCACATGGCTGGCATGTGACTTTGAGAGGAGAGGCTAGAAGCAACACAGATTGCTCCTAGTTGAGTGGCCACTAACTAGCTGTTTGATAAGAGGAGCGCAGCTTAGTGCAGGCGCACTCATGAGTTGACTGGTATCTGTGGTAATTTGAGACATTGTCCATGGCGATTTGTGTTGGAGAGTAGATTAAATGCCAACTGACATGAGATTGAAGAAAGAGTAATCGCCATGCAAAATATTGAACGGATGGTCTCAAAGATGGCATTAAGTTGTTATTGCTGTCATTTATACTGCTAGAAAATGCATTAGTCTAATGTGTGGTATATCCAAGCATCCTATATCCCCTATTCCCATATCCCATATCCTATATCCCATATTCGTACATATACAATGATCCATATGTCTGCCGAAACTCCAAAAAGCGTGCCTCCTTTGTCTATACATCCAGTGTTGACTTGGCAGGCTCAACCTCATATGTCCTTGTCACCAGAATTCCATCCTGATGGCCATTCTGGCTGCTTATCGTACTACCGGCTCGAATGTCGTTTTTGTACCCGCTAAAATCAGTCTGTTGCACGATATGCTCTTCGCTCGAGTTGTCGCCAAGGTCTGTCATCATCTTTTGATGTCGGGTGCTTGATATGCCGACCGCGCCTGAACCGCCGATGGTACCAAGAGGGTGGCCGTACCTGTTGGCGTAGCTGCTTGTCTTGTGATCCTTGCTGCTGCCCTTGCTTGAGATGAGCCATCGAGACGCTGAGAAGAGCGGCTTAATGGCGGCGGCATTGACTGCGATAATAGCGACGAACTTGCGGACTGTTAGTAACATTTCCGTGGATGCGGAAAGCGAGGACGTTGGGCCAACTTACAGTTTCGCGAATAGCCCAGATGGTAGATGTATTGATACCCTCGATATCCCTAAAAAGGTGAAGTGTTAGTGTGAATGATCTTCGAGGGGAAAAATGCGATCTGCGTTTCATACCTGAGAGACAACACGCAGCGGAGGAGCGTCGCAATCATGATGAATACGCCAGAGCAGAGGAGAAGACCAATGATCAGCTTGCGCTTAATGCTCAGCTTCACCATCCAAAGCAGAGGTACAGGGATCAAGACAATGACGAGATCGGTCCTTAGGGAGAGTTAGCTGAGGAATTGATCGTCGAAGATGATTACCACCTACGCAATGTTGAGCACAACCAGCGTGAGGTAGTTGGCCACGGCCAGAGTACACGCATCTGAAAAAAAAGACACATGTCAGCGCTATGAACGGCTCCTTCGTATTCCTGCTAGAAACCTACCTCCTGGGTTAGGATAAACCTGCCAGTTCTTGTGGACTGGAGTGCAGTGGCCCCAGATGACGGCCATTACACCGATGTAAGCAAGTACGGTTCCGAACTACGTAGTATTTTCATGAGCGTCGAGGACATTGTCGCGATGGGAAGGGGATCGCCTACCTGTGTCCAGATGACGATCTTTCTTTGCCATAGTCCGAGTCTAGGATTACGTCAGCAAAGCGTCGTTGGAGGGTCGAGTCGTTTCGTTGCGTACGTCATTCTATTGTAGAAGCAGAGCATCACTCCCTTCAGGCAAAAGATGAGCGTGACATAAAAGTTCCAGCCCGCCAGGAGGTACTTCGATCCCAGCTCCCTCCTTGCGAGTTCATCGTCACTCATCTTGGCTCCCATTTCGTTCGTAACGCCGATGTTGGTTCCATTTTGGCCTGTCCAAGGAGTTAGCACAAAAGCCCAGCCAACACAGAGTGATGGCATGGAGCCGAAGGATCAAGTCTCACCGATGAGCTCCAACATGACCAACTCAGCCTGCACAAGTTAGCGGGAGGTGTTGGCATAAACGCCCAGAGTGGTGCTGGCACATACCGTCCAGAATATTAGCGAGACAGCTGCGAAGTAGTCATCTCCCTGCCATCCCTTGAAGCCAACAGTCCTCCATCTTGCGAAATAACGAAGGAATAGGATGAGCGTGCCGAGTCCATACTCGGTCCACGCTTCGGTTTGGAAAGGCGTCGCTGGCATGTTTGTTGAAGATGGGTGGCAACCCTGATGCAAGACGGATGGGATGCAGGAGTCGCTTTCAATGCTTTTTGCCAATGCAAAGGGTACCAGGGGAGGGCGAGGGGTGATATGGATCGGAGCAGGCGTGTCCCCTCAGGCGAGACTAATGGTTAGTTAGTCTCCTCCAATGTTCGATGATGGCTTCATTAGTACATATCTGGCTGCGCGTGGCGAAGGTGGACCTGGCCAAGAGGAACCCTGTGCGCAGCATGATGCCTGCAGGGTCCGAGGGCATACGAATAGTTTGATATCTTGAGAATCGCGTCGCAGTGGAAACAAGTTCGGCGGCGTCTTCTGGCGCGATAGCTGAGGAATTGCCAGAGTCATGGTAGCGTCGCATTGTCCCATGAGAAGCGCTAGGCTTTCGTCTGGAACACGTTCATGCTACATAATACATCATAAGCATCCAGGTTGTTTCGACTCCTTCACGCCCCCTCCGTTGTATGTACGAAGTAACTCGGTCATCGTGGGTTCCGGACGGACCTCCTCGACACCCAGACTCAAGTCACGCCACTCTCGCCTCTGCCGGGAGATCCCCTGCTGCTCCGCAAGATTTTTTTGAGGGGGAAGTAGATCAGGGGTCCTAAACTCCCTAGTTCTGTGGATAACTGGTGTCCATTGATATGGAGACTTGCTAAGGCCATGATCAAGCCTCTCGCCGTGCGCATGTACAGACAGTATCTGAGCGAGGTGAGTCTGGGGCGCCATGATGAAGGCACCATGTCTCGACGTCGTTAGAGGGTCTGTGCATTGCATTCCGGAACTCTCGTACCAACTGCAGGATATCCTGGAAGCTGGCTGCATGACGACCCTTGGCAGTGGGAATTGCAGAGCACACACGAGACAGCAGACTACGAAGTATTAAGTTAGTGGCAGAGAAACGCCCACAGCTGCACGCCCATTCACAGCAGATGGCTGGATGGCTGCCATTCGACGCCAATGCCTCTTCTGGGTTCCACGGCTTGTGACTGACAACTCGACAACGGGAGTGGGAACGTGGCCACCAACGCTAGCAACCCTGTCCGCGCGCTTCGACGCATAACTAGTGTCTTCGTGGTTCCAACTTTCAAAGACACCAACTTGTCTTCCCCGGGGGCCAGAGGGTCTCGCCTCCCGGATGTTACTAACCTCAGAAGACTCGGACAGTATCCGCGGGCAGCACCAACGGGATTTGAGAGTTGTCTTGGATATACCTTGTCCCGGCTTCTCGCCGCCGCTGCCGATACGGCCCCTGCATCATGAAGGATCATCAACTGCGGCCCTTTCCCTCCCCCCCTCAGCAAGATCTTCGCCCCGCTCCTTTTAGGTACGCTGCAACGCTGATGGTGGAAGAGCACGGCTCATTAGACGGCAGGGTGGATCTCGGATTGGTCGTTGTGAGACACGGCATGGGCTCTCTGTTATGGCCGAGTTCCTGGCGATGATACTCAATGACGCCTCCAAGTCCTTCGACTCCTGGCATCGCATGAATGCGCTATTATCCTCCAGGACGGCCGGCCTGAGCTGGCGCGTTACAGGTGTAACCAAAACTGTTACAATTGTAAGCCATTGGGGATCATCATCTAAAAATGGCCAGATGTCTCGCATGGGACTGGCGCCGAGTCTGAGGACGAGACCATCGGCGCGGTGATCTCTTTGCCTCACAATCCCACAAGTTCTTCTATAAAAGTTAAACTATCGCGGACGATCTGGAGAACTGTATTCCTTTGATATATCATCTCTCTTCCTCCACTACCACGTACTCTTCTCCACCTTCTAAACGCCTAGTTGTGACACAAAGCAAATATGGCTTCTTCTGAGTTGACTTATGACTTTATTGTCTGTGGGTAAGTTCGGGTTGCAATTAATATCGAAGCCCTTCCGAGTGATCGACAGTCAGTCCAAGAAACCGTTCCGCTAATCACTCTGCACCATAGTGGTGGCACGTCAGGCTGCGTGGTTGCAGCACGCCTTGCCGAGGATCCCAAGGCCAAGGTCCTCGTCATTGAAGCCGGGCAGCACAATGAGCACCTAGAAAACGTACACATGGTCGGAGGGTAAGAGGTCTCCCCAAAGGTATGGCCAACCTCACTGCTAAACTCCCAATAGATGGTCACAAAACTTCGACAAGGAGACCGACTGGAACGTCGTCTCTACCAGCGGAGAGGGAGTGAATGGCCGTCAGGTGAAGCTAAGCCGAGGCAAGTTCCTCGGTGGGTGTTCTGGTTGCAATGGCACCCTCATCGTGAAGGGCACGAAGCAAGACTACGACGACTGGGGCGTTCCTGGCTGGAGTGGTGACGAGTTCTTCGACAGCATGGCCAAGGTAATTTCGATCCCCCTCGTTCGGCCCGTTACTGCACGTGCCAACTTCATATCTTCCCTTTACAGTAGCGTGCCCCAATTGTTCCTGCATGAGATACTAACAATAATCAGGCTGAGAACTTCCATGGCAAGCCCTGGTTTGAGGAGACCAAGGGTTCCCATGGCCACAGTGGTCACCTCCACACCGAGCCACACGATCTTGCCCCAATCTCAAATCTCATCCAGGATTCCATGGTGTCCAAGGGCCTCCCCCTTGACCACGATATGTTCTCCCATGGAAACAACCCCCATGGTTGTGGCCACTCTACGAGAACTGTCTACAGTGGTCTTCGCACCACCGGTGCGGACTTCATCACCGGCCAGGCGCCGAAGGAGAATCTTCACCTCATGGTAGAGACTCATGTAGACAAGGTGACCATTGAGAAGGATGAGAACGGTGACCTCAAGGCTACCGGTGTCCGAGCAATCAAGGCCGACGGCTCTGTTGTTGAACTCAAGGCTTCGAAAGAGGTCATTATCAGTGGAGGTGCCTACTGCTCACCAAATATCCTCAACCGATCTGGTATCGGCGCCAAGGATGAGCTTGAGAAGTACGGCATTACCACTCTAGTTGACCTTCCCGCCGTTGGTAAGAACCTCCAGGATCACTTGATCGTCTTCATGTTCTATGAGACCGAGAAAGCCGGCTTGACCAACGACCATCTCGTCTACCATGGCGATGCCTTCGCCAAGACATACGCCCTCTGGAAGGAGAAGAAGGAGGGCTTTCTCTCCACATTCCCCTTCGGCATCTTTGCCTTTGCTCGCCTGGATGAGCGTCTCGCCGACTCAGAGCTGTGGAAGTCTGCTCCTCGAAAAGAGGGCCGCGATCCCATGGGCCTGACCCCCAAGCAGCCTCATGTCGAGTTCTTCACCACCGAGTGCTACGGTGGTCCCAAGCAATTCGACAAGTTCCCCACAGACGGCAAGTACGCCTTCAGCATCATTGCGGAGTTGTTTGCCCCCAAGTCTCGGGGCACAGTTACTCTGCGAAATGCCGAGCCGACAGCCATCCCTGTCGTGGACTGTAACTACCTGTCGGATCCCCTGGACGTGGAGGTCCTTGCCGAGGCGTGCCGCTTCGGCAACGAGATCATCATGGAGGGCGAGGGTACCAAGGACATCGTCAAGGGTTCGTGGCCGTCTGACCTTGTGCATCACAAGCACACGACAAGGGAGGACTGGATCCCCTACGTGAAGGAGAACGCGACGACTTGTAAGTGTCACAAAGTGAAACCCCAGGGATGCCGGCAGAACTAACGGGAAATCTTTAGGCTACCATGCTTCTGGTACGTGCGCGATGGGCAAGGCCAGCGACCCCAAAGCGGTCGTCGATGAGAAACTTGTCGTCCGGGGCGTCAAGGGCCTGAGAGTTGCTGATTGCTCAATCATGCCCACTGTGAACAACGGCCACACCCAGATGCCTGCTTATGGCATTGGAGAGAAGGCGGCCGACCTGATCAAGGCTGCTTGGGCCTGAGGAGAATGATTCTATGAAAGAAAAAAAAAATGTAGCGAATGTTTGAATATCCCCAGAGCCACTGCTCCGCACTCCGTAGATGAAATCTCGATTGAAAAGCAAGCAAAGCGCGGAGCTACCCTCTTTGATGTGAATGACTCGCTCCTCTCCGCTTTCAAAGAAACCTCCCCAGACTGTACATATTATGCCGTATTCCCCGTCTGAAAAAGCAAATGCTCATGCATCGCAGAACAAGGCCTCACCTTGCAACACTGCGAAACACATGCCGAATCTGTCGCTCGGCTCTCTTTCCGGAAACCTGCCAAGCCGACACTCCCTCCGTATTACATGGATACGCACTACCGAGATATGTAGAGCTTCTTCAGATGGCGTCTGTCACCGGCTTCACGTGGGGTTTGTCTTAGACCTGCCACCTGCGGCAAAGACGAACAGAATAAGCACTACTACCGTCATCTAAGGCTCTTTTGGCATCAATTGCGAAGATCTTCTTTGAGCCTCCATGTGGTCACACAATGTTTTGTTCGGCATGTTCCCACGACCCCCTGAGTGTCCTCGGCAAGTCTCCCCTGCACAACCCACCCGCTTCAACCGAGGTCCTAGTCCAAGGGTTTCTCAGACGAACCCCAAAACTGCTTGGTCTAGAGCCATCACGGACCTTCACCCACCCACCGATCATCCGCTAAACGCCCCAAGAATCCGCCTCTAAACTCCACTTCCAAGTTCGGAATGCAAGACGCTGGCCCAGAGACTAACCAGGGGATGAGTGGTAGGTCACCAATTCGGCGGAGCAGCTTTCCGGGCCAGGGCATGATCGACGCTTTAGCGGCCATCAACGGACACATTGGATGCTCCGTGGGGAAGAAAGTCGGGCGCTTTTTGCAATGATCGTCACGATGGAACGGCCCTTGATCGGGTGCGCCGTTGGGGCTAGGGAAACAAATGAAATGTCAACTCAAGAAGTTCATTGAAGCTGTCGCATGGCTACGGATTTCTAATACTACCCGCCAGAAGCTGTGCTACCTCAAACAACCAGTTGGTCCAGGCAGATGCGAATAGGAGTCCTCCCTCACAGCCAGCCATCTTCGCCGCTAGGGTTCCACAACAGGGGTAAAACCATGGAAACGAACCGCAAAAGCAAGGCCAGTCGGAACCGCAGAACGTCGCGACAACAAAGCGGCGGGTAATTATTGGTCAATGGGTTTAATCGATGGCGAGAGAGAAGTGTGCAACTAGCCTTGGCGTCGATTGGTGGCTGACTCTAGTCAACAACCAGTGCTCGTTGGGCGTTAAGGAGGGCTCCAATGACAAGAAACCACAAGCCCTCCCTGTTCTTTCTTTCTTGTGGCGATATCCTTTATCTCAGGGCGAATTGACTCAACTTCAACCAATGCCTTCATTGAAGAGCTGATGTCCTACCGACCTTTTACAAGGGGTAATGACTGCTATCTCTAGTCATGATTCACGCACCGTTTCATGAGGTTTCGCAGCTGGAACAAACAAACTGCAACAACCCGCCGTGAAACCCCAATGGACTACTGCCAGGCGCCTGGGGAGTTGCGGCGGAAAGTGATGGGAACACCAGCAGCGGCAGCGCCCAGCAGGGAAGACTTTCCATTCATACGATTACGTACAACAGAGTCATCAAAGAGCATTCTCTTCATGGACGAACCTCCATTTCACTCTTGCTCAAGTTGCGAAAACCCTCAAAGAAAGCCAGTCCTCGTAGTCCAAGGATCAAACGCATCCTTCACTCCAGCCACTTGTCTTCTGCAACCCAACAGGCGTCATGATATATTGAGTGAGAGTGACTCTTATCCCCATTTGCTTATATTATGACTATTTTGTGCCCCAACATGACTAGGTTGACGATTAAACGCAGCTAGAAGGAAGGCAGCTTCAGGAAACATGGAGAATCTTACCGCGATGATGAATAGGCCATGTGTTCTCCGTCCCTTAATTCAATGATCATCCCTCATGGAAGTGGTTTATCTCAACCTTTTATGTCAGATGAAGGCTCTGAAGCCTTGAACATCTGAACTGCGAGCTACGATAGGCCAAAAACACCAAACCAGCGCCTCAGATGTAGCTATCGTTGTAGAATGCTTCATAGCTTCCCTCCTCGGAATCCACGCCAATTTAATTACGCCTGAAAGCCTGATGTCGGCGAAACTCAAGAGTGACATCACAGATGAGACTACTCACAACTTCAGGGTGACGCATACCCCAACCACAAATCTCAGTCTCCGGGATTCTTTTCTTCCTTTCTGAACCTGCGCAACCTTCACATTATCATTTCTCTGCTTCCTAGCCGGCCGGAAGCTGGCAAGTTCAGATCTCACATGCCGAGGCCATCAATCGCAGTGATGGGTGACAACCAGGGCAAAAGGTGGGAAGTCCATACAGATAGAGTACTTTAGAAGCTCACTAGTCCAACCAATTGCCCTTTACAATACAAGAGCTCGTTAAATGTGACCTAGTTAATAAAAAAAGAGGTTTGTGTGACTTTTGAGAGGCTTTCTCTGACAGAACTCTAGTCCACGACTGTTGTCGTGATCTCAACTACCCTTGACTTGTTCCTTTGTCGTTCTAAAGCAATATCGAATGGCTCGGCAATTTGGCAAGAAATCCCTCTGTTATTTGTTGTGCTCCAGAGGTTCGCCCCAGAGGTTGCATCTCCTGAGTTGCCATTGGAACTCAACGAGATGGGATCTAGTCGAAAGCATCCCAGCGATTCCGTTTCTTGCGACGGCAGCGCCAAAACATGCACCCCAAAGTTATCTTCAGTCTCTTACTTTCCCCGAAGGGTGGGAAAATTTCAAGGTGAAGTGATCAGACAAACGACCCAGCCAACTAAATCTCACGTTGGACATGAACCACCGCCAGTTACTCGAATAGACAAGGCCACCATCATCATGGCCGACTGGACCTATATCTTTAAAAGAGTTATTTGAATGATCATCATATTTTCCCACGACTCCCGGTCCTCCAACAAAGGATCGTGTCCAACGGGTTTCCAGGAAGCCTCAACAGCATTTCAGTGCCCAGTCATGATAGTGTGCCTCAAATCCAATGAGCTTCACATCTTGAGACGCGTGTATTTAACTAAAAAATTTGAATTGTCATTGTCTATCGTTTGGAGCCTGCGCCTGATATTCAAGTAGCCTCTCCCAATAATGATCCCATGGGCGTCCGGTCTATAAGCAGCCGCATTATGCCCTACTCTTAATAATACAACTTCATTATACAGTTTTTACCCTTCCTTTCCAGCAGAATGTTTATTCCTTCTGTCACAGTTCCCCCCGGGCATATTCAACCGTCACCGTTCTTGTCTGGACGATAGTCGGCTTGCCCGCGCCATCCACAATGCCTTTCTCCGAGTCACTATCTCCCCACCCGACGTGTTCTTCGCTACTGCCACCTGTAATCTTCAGATCTTGCCGTCCGGTTACAGGGCCCATTTGATAGGTGCCTTCTGCTTGACCCTCTTCGGGGTCGAATTGCGAATATTGGTTTCGGTCGCGACGGGACTGTGACGTTGCTACGAGAGTTCGCGTTGGGGGTTTCGAGTTCTCGCCACCAGACTTGGTCTTGCTCCCATACCGAGACTCGCCAATTAGCTTCGGTGCGACGTGTTTGAAGAACTTCCGTAGGGTCGGCATCGAGGCGCAGGTGATGATCAGGTTAGATTCGACGAGACTGGGTTATGAGTCAGTCCAAGGCCAGGAGGTGTCGAGACGGCGGCCTGAAGAGAGCCCCCAGGGATTACACTCACATCCAGACTGTCGCCCATGAGATAACCCAGGTGGCATCCTCATCCGTCAACATTTGCGGAAGAATAGAAACTCGAACGATGGAAGTGACGACAGTCATTGATCCAACACCAAAGATTCCCACCAGACCAACCTTCTGCCTCCTCGGGATCTGGAGTTTGATAACCATAGGAATTGGCAGTATAAAGAGGATGATATCGCTGAGAATATTCGCCACAGCGGTGGCAATGTATAAACTTGGCCGGTTAATGCACTCGCTGGGGATAGTGACGTCCCAGTTCGCGGCAAGTGGTTTGCAGGCAAAGACGAGAGAGAAGAAGATGCCAATCGTGTAGCCGACAATCAAAGTAATCGTGCCCCAGGTGGCGAGTTTGAACCAGCGCTGGGGAGAGAGTCGAAGATAGAAAATGAGAAGGGCGAGTTTGGCCAAGGAACCGCAGACGATGTAGATGAAAGCAGAGAGGTAAACATCCTGGTCTTCTGTCAGTGTCGTATCATAGCCAACCAGCTCGAGCCTCGAATGCTATAACCTACAAGAAGGTAAGTGTTGAACTGCGTAACTGATATCTCCCAGCCATGGACACCACCGACGCCTGATGCGAACATGTCTGTTTATTATAGTGAGTCGCCGAGTTCTTGAGTTCTTGGTGACGAGGTCGGTGATGGTACTCACGAAGGGATAGCCCGACAATAACGAGGGTCATGATCTATGGATAATAAGTTAGTATTATGTTTAGCATCATACCTATTGACGACTTGGAGAATCAGTGGCCTCGTGATTATGTGATATCGAGACATCTTTGAGTATCCTCCTTTGGGACGGCACGGTGCCGTGTAGAGTAAACACCAAGACGCCTTCGTCATCCCATCAAGATACATGGCGGCCCTGACGTCGATCGACCTCAATTGACTTCGAGAATAGAACCTAGACTCACATAGGATAAGATGAGAAGGACTATTCACAGGTCAGCCCAAGCTCAAGCCTCCTCCACACAGCATAGCCTTGCTGATCAGAATGATCGACATTTCTGTTGTATGAACGCAATCTATTCCAGGCCCGCCGCGCCGGGACGTTCTGACTGACAGCTTGACACGAACCAACAGAAGCCACAGTGACCGAAAAAAAAAAGAAAAGAAAGTAGACTAACCATCGTCGATCTGTATGCCTCCTACTAGGAACAGCTTGACATAAATCCTCTGCGATATGAACAGTAAACTCAACAAGCCTCCAAAGCCCGCGACGTAGTAGGCTTCAGGCACGCCCTGCCTCTGCGGATTGTCGAAGTCAACATCATAGTCCGCCGGGGCGTCTAACACCGTCTGGACGCCTTTGACGATGGGCATCTTGAAGAAGGATCCGGTCGCCCAATATCCACGGTTCTCTCTCGTTTCTTTGCGGGGTAATCTGGCGTTCGTTGTTTTCTTTTTCTTCGACCAAAGCAACGTGTACGAGGGCGGCACAAAGCAAACAACAAAAGACAAGTTCCAAGGCGGGAGACGGGGGCCAGATGAATGCCGCCCAGGGCACTCGCTTTTCTTCCCCCTCTCCTCTCCTCTCCTCTCCTCTCCTCCTCCTCCCCCTCCCCCATGCCGACCTTCTTTAAAAACTCCAGTCAACGTCGAAGCGTCAGATAGCGCCCACCCTCAGGGCACCAGGTGAGTCGCGTCATGTCGACTTCCCTGCCAAGGGTCCGCCTCCCAAACCCTCCATCCACAGAACGGTACATACCATACGGAATATGCAACAGGCCCTCGCTTAACCAAGCCCCAGAAGCCGATAAGTTCCCAGATTCCGCACGCGGGAGCCACCCCCCCCGTATTGCGGCACGTGTACGGAGTGCAGAGTAGGACGATGTTCAGCCCCCAGACCTTATGCCGCAAAGCGATGGAGATTAGCGTAGAAGAGATACTCCGTGCTTGCCACAGATGAGATGGCAAACCCACAGCCAGGTCTCGAAATGTAGAACGAACCGGATCGCCAACTTTTCTTTTTTCAGCTCTCGTTCTTGGCGCCCGTTAGAACCAACAGCCTGGTTATGGGAACCCGCCCATGTGTTCCTGCGCCTCGTGGGTTTTGTAGCATGCGAGCTGTCAGGCCGCTGATCTGGCGCCTTGTTTTTTTTTTTGTAACCCAAGAACCAACAAGCCGGGTTTCCCTCAGTGTGATGGCTCTGAAGTTCACGGCGCCGAGATGTGGGTAGTAGTCCCCAAAGAGAGCCTCTAGTTCACTCATCAAAGAAGCGAACTCTGTCGCAACCATTAAGATGTTATTAACAAGGGAACTCTAATGAAATCCACTCCTTCTCTTTAGTCCCGTCCTCCGTGCTCCCTAGATGCATAATACCCAGCGCCCAATTCAGGAACCGGAACGAGATGCGCGTTGTCTATGACCTCTTGTGTCGCGGAAGCCCGACCAGCCCTTGTTTCGAGCTCGGATGAAAAGATCCAGAGAGGGCCTAGTGCATCAGGGGTCGAGGGCTTAAACGACGCGAGCGGCTGAAATCAATCGGGGTCCCCATCGACAGGGTTTTGCCTGACTTCGACTGGTTTTGAGGTTGCATCTTGTTGGTGGTTTTCAGCTTTCCTTACATCACGCATCAGTCATCATACAAAAGACCAACGGGGTTGAACGATGAAATTTGCCACTTGTTACTGGCTTTGTATAATAAGACGCCGGGATAGCAATCCTTCCTTTTCCACATGCAACGTGCCTGTTGTGACCAGGTTAAGTTGAGCGACCAACAGACACGGATATTACATTCCCTCCAACTCTCTTAACTCAAGACACAATTGAACACCACCCACGTGTGTTCTTTCTCATTGTTTTAAATCACTCTTCAAGTTCATCATCATTGACAAGATTTCCTAAGCGCTATTTGCGGCTCCCACTAAATTCTAGTTACCAGCGGTTTCTCTCCGCGATCACCCTAATCTGATCTCATCAGCCCGTTTCCTCACGCTCAAGCAAGAAGACCCTCCTCAATCCCCCCCTTGACTCCAATCTGGTCTCCATCTGTGGGGAAGCTAAAGCCGAAGATGGCCAGGAAATGTGCGGTTGCTTCCCCGAAACATGCAGGCCCCTTGCAGACCCTCCAAGGCCAAGGGTCCTCAGCAAATGCTGGGGTTGATAGGTGCGCCGCTGTGATGAGGAGATGGGACCCTTTCGATGTCCGCATGGCGCACGGGCGGTTCCTTTTCAAGGCCGACTCCTTGGGATCCGTTCCTGGTGTTTCGCTTGCTGCCAGCAATGTGGCTCAATTTGCCTCATCTACCAAAAGGACGCAGCCACTCGTCTGTCATGTGTCTTCGAGAACAAGCCAAGCCAATGCCTTGAGTCAGGTTCCGAAAAAGCCACTCCCTTCATGATTCAATCGTACTTCCATCCTCGTTCCTTAGTAACTAGCTTGTGCACCAACTCAAGCACCCCCCCCCACTCCAGCTTGACCTCGTCCTTGTCATTGAATCCATGTTTGAATGCCCTCCTTGCTGAGGGTTACAATCCTTTACCGAGATTCCAATCTCTCCGCTTCCTCCGTGCTTCGTCATATCTTGCCAACTTCTCAAGGGGTCCCCCGTCGACCTGTGACAAGGCGCAGTCCATGGGCGGATTATGCTTCACTTCCATGTTCATCAGTCAGCATCGCTTTGTAGCAATAGCTGCGGATATCCGGACTGAAGTCGGAGTTGATGCCAAACTAAGGAAGAGCGTCATCTTTCACTGTAATAAGTAGAACCCTACTCACCGCCGTGAGCCGTAGATCGTTGCCCCCTTCTAGTCATCTTTCACTCTTTACGTACTTCCTGCGGACGGCATTCGGTTGGAGTCACCCCGAGCTCTTTTCAGTCAAAGGAACTGTCCGGCCTCTTGTCACTTTACGAAAATGAAGTTCGATACCTTGGTTACTGCTTCTGGAGCCGTGGCCCTGGGCGCCACGGGCGTCTCTGCTGATCCGGGCTGCAACAGATGCGTAAGTACTCGCTCACTTTAGATTTCAATCCTCGTTCCCTCCCAGTCGTGCCACTTCCCCCCGGCGCCAATCCGATGTAATCGCTGGGTACCTGCATCTCCAAACATGGCCATCGTGAACCCCCCAACATCTCCCCAAGTCACTTCATTACTCGCCTCGATCTGGCTTCAGATGATGATTGCTCACGCGATTCACAGTGTTCTGCCCTGTCAAGGGCCGGCCTGGCCGACAAGATCATCCTCCCCAGTCGAGCGCTCTACAGCCAACGAATGGACACCTACTGGTCTGTCAGTGCTGCTCTTGAACCCGACTGCATCGCCCTCCCTCAGACTGCCGAAGATGTGTCAAAGATCATGAAGGTGATCACCCAACACAACTGCACATTCGGCATTCGAGGCGGTGGCCACGGAGCGTTCCCCTTGTCCAACTCTGTCGAGAATGGTATCACTGTTGACTTTGGTAAGGCACCTGCTATACGAGCAACTGTCCAGTTCAGGACACCGAGTCGTCTTAATGTCAAAACATTTCCTTGGATGCTAACTGCTATCATAAGGGTACATGAACTCCACCGAGTACGATGCCGAAAAGAACCTCGCGCTTGTGCAGCCTGGCGGTGTCTGGCAAGATGTCTACGATACACTGGCTCCTCATGGACTTGCCGTTGCCGGGTAAGTACTCACTCCCAATCCCAAGAATGATAAGCCAGCCCCTTTGCTAAGACGATGGACAAAACAAAGTGGTCGTGCAGGCACTGTTGGTGTCGGAGGTTTCGTAACTGGTGGTGGTAATTCATTTCACTCAGCATCCCATGTTCGTAACACGCCCGACTTCCGTCGACTTCCGACGAGATCCTGGGGGATCACCATAACTCACATGTTCTCCTAGGGAATGTCATGCGACACCGTGGCCAACTGGCAGCTCGTGCTCGCGAATGGCGACATCGTAGAGGCCAGTGCCACAGAAAACGCCGATCTGTGGGAGGTGAGTCTTATTTTCTTTTTCATCCCCTCCCCCATGCAGCGGATGATCTGCGTCAGGGGCTTAAGCTGACTCTACAATTCATCAGGCCATGAAGGGCGGCACGGGTAACTTTGGCCTCATTACCCGGATCGATATGATCCCCGTTGAGTTTGAGGACCCTGAGAACCCTGTCATTTGGGGCGGCAACTTGCTCTATGACCCCAAAGCCGGCCCCGAGGTTATTGACGCTCTCGTTGAGTTCACTGAAAACGTCAAGGACGATGAAGATTCGAGTACCATTATCTACTGGGCTTATCTCCCGGCCATTGCTGGCGGCACTATCCTGAATGCTGCTATCGAGAACACCAAGGGCAAGGTCAAGCCGCCTGCTTTCGACGCTTACTATGCCATCGATGGCTTGACCCAGGATACCACCAAGGTAGACCTCATGAGCAAGGTCACCAAGGAGCTCGGTGAGGGCCAGCCGGCTGGGTTCCGCAACATCTGGTTCACCCTCAGCTTCAAGAACGACGCCGCTATTATGAGCTACGCCGTCGAAAAGTTCAACGAACTCAACGAGGAGCTCGAGGCACTCATGCCCAGCGCCGACTCTGGCCTGAACACCTTGTGCATGTTCCAACCCATCACCAAGTCCATCGCGGAGAAGGGCGTCGCCAACGGCGGCAACGTCATGGGTCTCGACAAGTACACGGCCGACGGAAACGGCATCATGTTTCTTCTGACCTGGGCCGCCAACGGCGCCGAGAACGAGGAGATCGCATTCCCCCTGCTGCAGGCGTTCACGGATGATCTCGAGGCCAAGGCCAAGGAGCAGGATGTCTGGTGGCCTTGGAAGTTCATCAACTACGCTCACCTGTCCCAGGACCCCTTGTCGACTGTTGGTGAAGAGGCTCTCGCCAAGCTCCGTGCCGCGAGTAAGAAGTACGATCCCAAGGGTGTCTTCCAGAAGCTGCGAACCTCTGGCTTCAAGATCCCGTTCTAAGTGGGATCGATAATCCCGGAAGTCGGTTGGTTGATTCAGTCGATACTCCGTAGTTATGTAAATAATATCCAGGAATGGATGCGTAATGTAACATCAGAATTCATTATAGAGCTGACTGAAGTGAAAACATTCTGCACTGAGCATCTCTCCTTTGCGCCCCGTCTCAAGCCGTTGGCCTGCACATTTCGGATACTTATGCCAAGTGATTTATCGCAGCTGTATAACGCCACTAAGATCCCATTCATCTAATATTTCTACTGTGGTGACATCAATTACAAGATCCCCTTTCTGCCCTCATCCTGCCCTCATATTGTCCATATCCTATTCTCATCCCACTCTCCACCTACTCCGAGCCAAAGATCCGAGCCCAGTAGTTGTAAATAAGATAGGTGTCGACGCAAGTGCTAATCGTCAACCCAACAATGATGTATCGGCGAGTCTTGGGCGACAGGTTGCTCCATGTCCACTTCGAGGCCTTCGGTGTAAGAGTGGACGAGGCTCCCTCGCCTCCCAGGGGCTTCAGCAGGCTGGTCTTGCTGGAGAAGGATGCACGGCGGGAAGCCTGCATGGCTGGGGATGCGACGCGGCTGACGAGAGTGGGAGACATTGTAGTGTTGTCGAGGTGGTGGTTTGCTTGCGAGTGGGAAACGATGCCCTTGAGAAGTGGCTTTTAGATCTATGTTTGAAGTTTGTTTGATTGTTTGATTGATTGACTAATAAGTGCTAAAGAAACCAGTGTCGTTTATATATGTCGTGAGTCCTAACACCGTATTACACCTTCACGGTAATGCCGTTATGCTTATCAGTCATGCCCATTATGCCGAACCGTTACACCGTGCCAAAGATGTCAGCATCCACAAAATCGCCCCGGTGCGCCACGCCTCTCATGCACCAGAAAACCCCCAATCAGCCCCCTGGCCGCTTCGGTCGATTAATCGTCAGCGGTTTAAACGGCTTGCGCAATCGATCCATTGATGGCGCAGGCCCTAGCCCGACTGGCCGCCTTACGCCCCCTCGAGTTCCAGCAGACAGGAAAGTTGTCGAATGAAGGCTAGAAGCTGGCCTGTTAGGCACCGGTTTCTCCTCTTCTTTGACATCATTCTCATGGTCTGCGACGGCCTTTGAGGGTGGGCGGGGTGGTGAGCTGGAGAAGCAAGCGTAAGGCTTCTTGGGGGGACCGTCATCCTCAAGTTTAGGCAAGCCAGGCTTCGACAAAGGCTTACTTGTGCCGAGCCGGCGGTTTGCCAGTGCTGGGTCGATGGAAGGCTTTGTTGGCCCGAGGTGCGGGACAGCTTCGTTTGCCCGACTATTATGCTTCGACAAAGCAGCTTGGTATTGTACTTGCGCCATGGTGCTCACCCTCGCATCCTGAGCAGAAGGCACTTGGGCTAGTCGAGGTCCTTGGGTGACAAACCCCATCAAACTCTTTTGGTCGGAACCACGACGTGTTGATCCTTTCCTGACGAGTACTTTTGGAGACGGCGCTTTTGCTGCCTTCTCTGCAGCCGCGGCGTCGAGGACAGTCTTGTGAGCACCGGCTGTCGTAAAGCCGGGCAGAGAAGCAACGGTGAATCCGGAAGACTGTTCCATCGTTGTGATATACTCTCTCCTCCAGGGCCTTTCTTCCAAGTCTTTGGGTTTAGGTGTCTCATTCGAGTATGATGTACGTTGTCTCTTGAGTGCGCGGGAGAACTGTCCTCCAGAATTCTCATCATATCCATCTGGGTCGTTTGGATCAATAGGTTCGATGGGGAAAGAGTCGTCTTCGGGGGAGACCATAGGTGGAAGTTTCGCAAAGATGGCAGTCTCACATGGAGCTTCTCTGCCCAAGATCTTTGCAGCACACTCAATAACAGGTCGGTCGAATGAAGGGCCCTTTTTGGCAAATGCTGTTTCCGCAAATGGCGCAACGAAAGGTGAGAGGTCAACCTTGTTGCTCATGCCTTGTGAACCGTAGAGTGGACAGCTCAGGTACAAGAATGCCTTGGCCCGAGTCATGGCCACGTAAAGCAAACGACGCTCTTCGTCATGGTCTTCGGACCTCGAATGGGGTATCGAGCCTGTATAGACGGATGGGACAAATACGATGGGCCACTCGAGCCCCTTGGCGGCGTGGATCGTCGATATCGTAACCACGGAAGCCCGGTCTATCGTGTTGTCATCTTTCTGAGCATCAGACGCCAACGCCACATTGGCCAAGAACCGCCCCAGCACACTCTCATCCTTTGTTTGCTGTAGATTCTCAATCTCGGGAAGAGCGTCCTCCTCCATGGCTCCGAAATCTCGCATAAAGTCCCGGGCCAAGCCCACGAATTCCTGAACGTTCGCCCAACGTTGCTCGTGGTCCTCTGCATATTCCTCCTCTAGGTGCTTCTTGTAGTTGAGTTGGCTTACAAGCTGCTCTATTAGGTTGACCAAGGTAAACTGGCTGCCCGGTGTGATCTGATCTGTTTGCTTGCGAAGGTTCAGAGTGATTCTAATGAGCTCCGTGTTGAGCTTTTGCTCCATCTTTGGCCGAATATTGGAGGTCGCTTTTCGAGTGCCCCTGCAATGCCCCAGCAGCAACGCCCAGAGACTCATTTCGTTCTTTTCAGCCTCTTCCATCAAAGATTTGATTGTTACATCCCCTATGCCTCGACGTGGCACGTTGATGACACGCGCCAAGGCGTCGTTGTTGTCGGGATGATACACAAGTCGTAGGTAATCCAGGAGCACTTTGATCTCTTTTCGTTCGTAAAATTTGTGGCCGCCAATCATTCGATATGCGACACCTGCCCTTCCCAATGCAGTTTCGATATGACGAGACAAGGAAGCCGATCTGAGCAAGATGGCCACATCCTCAAACTTCAGCATCTGCCCAAACATCAAGACAGCTCGTCGTATTTCGGAGACAATCCATTCTCCCTCCGTTCCTGAGCTCCTCAGTTTTCTGAGAACCGGCCGGGCACCCTTAGTATGGACCGGTAAGAGAACCTTTTGATATCGCTTCTTGTCCTGCTGGATCACGTTGAGGGACACGTCAAGGATTGACTGGGAAGATCGGTAGTTTTCCTCGAGCGAGACTTCATCTGTATTTGGGAAATCCCGGAGTAGACGGTAGAGATTTCGGATCTCGGCCGAGCGCCAGCCATAAATACTTTGGTCGGGGTCGCCCACAATCGTGATGCGATCTTTCGCCTGGGCAAAGAGTCTCATCAAGTCGTATTGGATGCTGTTTGTGTCTTGGTATTCGTCGATGAGGACGGTTTGAACATTGGAGACACAAGCCGGATGTTCCCGCAATAGTTCGACACATTTTACCAAAAGATCATCGTAGTCAAGTAGATTCGATCGCTCCAGTTGTGCTTGGTATTCTCTATAACAGGTCTCGAGCGCGGGGTTGTCTGGCTGTTTCTTGTTCTTTTGCGATTGAGGGGGTAGGGCACTTGGTCCCTTGGCCTTCTTCTTGCTGATCCATGACTTGGCATGGGAGGGGTCGATTTCAAGTTGTAGTCTCTTGCATATTCGTTGGATGATGGCCTTTGAGTCTCCGTCGTCCGCGATTCCGAACTTCGAGTCCAATCCGATGCGCGTTCCATACATTGAGAGGTACCGGCGAGCGATTGAGTGAAATGTCCCAAGGATAATCTTCTTCTCGTAGTCTTCGCCGAGCGCCTTTCCAATTCGCTCTTTCATCTCCCTGGCGGCTTTCACCGTGAATGTCGCGACGATGATGTCGGCGGGGCGGTAGCCCACTCGCTGGACAAGCCATACCACACGAGAGGTGAGGGTGTGAGTCTTGCCGCTTCCCGGTCCGGCCAGAATGGCGACAGTAGGCGCAGTAGATGTTACCGCCCGCCGTTGCGCCTGGTTCAACGACTGCAAGATTGCGTCTTTGGTGGTGGAAGTTGGCATGTTGGGCACGCGGACGAATCGACGCGCTGGCACTCTTTCGTTGGGAGAGATGGTGTCATCGGATCTTCTTTGGAACACGTGGGGTCTGGCTCGTCTCAGGTGGTCCAATTCGTCGTTAGGTAGCACGTTTGTCGAAGCAATCGGTTGTATCAATTCCTCCCCTTTCACTGATTGAGCAGGAGACCGATTCGTGCTATCCCGTGTCGCGCCTGATTCGCGACGCGATGTCATGTGACTTAGTCCATCCCACATGTGACTCTAGGGTAGGTAGGGGTAAAAGAGTCTCAACTCTGTTCGATCCTTTATCGATCGCCAGTTTTACACCAGACGTGGGCGTCTGTTTAATGGTATGCTCCAGTTCCATTGGCTTATTGTGTGTGTGTCGCTACATGGGAGAGCTTTCAATGCAGGAAAACACGGTCAAATTTCTCTAGGAGACTCTACAAAATGTGCAAATAGCCTACCTAATGCACCACTCACCAACATCGCGTCAGGAAGCTGGGAATACCTTGACAGCTATTGACGGCGGCTGTGGCGGGTTTCCTTGTGAGATGCATGGGCAGTTGGGCTCTTTCTGCCAAATCTCTCCCACAAAATGCGACCGTAGACATCACAATATGGCAAAATACCTTTTCTTTCTCTTGCCACCCAACAGTAATAAGTCGGTTTGCTGTTGGTCAACACCACTTGATCAGATCATAGCTCATATTCCTGCCATTATACCTACCTACTCCATCAACACTGTGCTCGAGCTGTGATCGCCACCTTCGCTAAAGCGTAATATCCAAGCCACGCCAACAATGGTTGTCACTGGTCTTGGCCTGCGCAATGATTTGTGTTTCGAATCAAGCAGTTATCTTCACCGCATCACCCTTTCACATGACGCTAGCTCAATAGCCAAAGTGATGATATTGGTCCAGCAGCAGATGATGAGGAATGGTGTATTGTGATAACCGTGATGAAAAAAATACCATCACCAACCGGATCATCCAGAGGCACGCCGACGAGGGTAGCATCGACACTTTAGTCGTGCCATCCAGGATAACTAGACGCCAGTGCCGGTGACAGGTCTTTCTATTTGAGGAGAGCAATGGGCACCAACATCAAGTAATGCCGGTCACCGCGCTGTCACACAAGGGCAAGACTCTCATTCGAAGACATCGACTCATCACATGATAAGAACCGGATTCTCATTCTCCACCACCATGCAAGGCCCGAGTCCATGGGCAACGCGCGAGCAAACTGACGCAGGCAATTGGGCCTCAAAATGTGGTCCACGAACGTTGGGAAAATCAGGGGATGAGTTACGGGTTGGGAATAGTGGTATGCACCGTTTGCTTCGGTTGGTACGAGAGGGGGTGCGGAATTTGTTGATCAGAGATGGCGAAGTGGATGGCTGGGTCACACACACACACAGATCCAGGAACCAGCCCAGACAGCCAGCTTCTTGTGTGATGGAGTTGATGATGAGCGACGCACCCAACAGCTTTCGAGTCCAAGATGACTGATCCGTGGTACTTTGCTGAGTCAATGGATTTGCAGTTACCTACATCTTCCCACGATGGCCCCACCCCTCTCCCGTTTCTCCCAGCAACTGACCTCTGGAGTCTTGGTTGAAAAAAAAAAAGAGAGAGGCAAAAAGTCGAAATCATCCCCTGGTTCTTGGGAACAGAAATCCAAGATGCAGCTGTGGATACTAGGTGGTTGGAGGGTGGGCACTGACCGCCAATCACCCGCCTACTCCTCTTCTCGCGGGCGGTTAACCGTCCAATCATGCTCTGTGAATGGCCTCGTCACACTTCCACCCTCACGCTTCATCTGCAACCACTCTCTTGCCATCACCATGGATTGTGATCTATTCTCGGATTCCTCATGCGTGTGCAACTATTCGACGGCTCTACGAAGGGTCCGGCGCAAGCCTGGGGTGCCCCCTCTTGGCCCCCCAGCGACTCACAGTCCAGCCTTCAAGCCCAGCGGCTAATGTTGAGTGACGATGTTCCTCCACCAGCCCGCTTCTCTGTATATACCCTATTGTTGCCGCTCTTCCGGGTGCCATGATAATCTTTCCCTTACCTAGTGTATTGTCTCGTCTGTGATTCAGGAGGTCACATTTCACAAACGTTGGCTTCCCCTTAAGAGAGGGTCCCTTCGCCTCCCATCTCGTCCTCGACTCTTTTTCTCACGATGCTTCGAGAGGGTGCCCGCTTCTTCCCACCGCTGCTTGCCTTGCTACTGTCTCCGTCGCTCTTTTCAAGTACACACGCCCGACCCAATCCTCCTCACGTAGCTCGGGACAAGCCCATCTCCGGCGGTCCCCTTGACGACTCTTCCTACCTGCCAGCTCAGGTCGGTGGTATTGTCGGAGCATACGCCTTCTCACTGGTGCTGGTCGCCATCATCCTCATCCTCCTCTCCAAGAAGCGCCGCGAGCATCTATCAGCCGGAAACGAAGACGTCCCCATTGAAGTAGCAAAACCACCCGCACCAGTCGAATTCCCTCCCCTCGAGATCCCCAAGTCCGAGACCGACGGCGCGAACCCATATATCCACCCACCATCACCGATTTCAGCAACCGGTGCACCAGGACGGAACCCATTCGTGGACCAGCGAGTCGTGGCAGCAGATAGAGTCATGGCGCAATCACAGCTCGAGGATATGTACAAGCACGTGCTGGAGCACGAAGACGCCAAACAGCGAGGTGTCCAGTACGAGGTTCCCATCAAGCCCGGCTCAATTCACGACCCGAATGTGCCCCATCAGCCTCAACCTCCGCAGCCGCGGTCAACCCCGTCTCTTCTCTCCTTCACCTCGTCCGGGTCGTCGCCGTCTAAGAAGGGTAGAAGCAAGCCCGCTTCTCTGAATCTCTCGACGAACCGCGATGAGGAGAGTAGGCAGTCCAGGACCTCTTCGATCCTTTCTGCCCTGCGCTCGCCCAAGAAGAAGAGTCTGAAGGGCCTCAACATCTCGTCGCCCATCATGACGCCTCAGTCCGCCACCTTCCCCCGGCCCGAGTCCCAGGAAATGAGCACCATCCAGCCCCGGCACTACGCTCCCCCGCCTCCGCCTCCGGTTCCCACGGACCAGTTCCCGGCGAATGGTCCGGCACCCGGCCCCTACGCAGGATCGGGCGTCGTTTATGCTCCCCCGCCTCTGACACCGGACATGTCGCCGCAGAGCATCCAGAGCATCGATGAACGTATTGGTTCCCAGCTTCCCCCCGTTGGCCACTTCCGCACTGTATCGCAGGCGCCCACGGAGCCTGATCCCGAGTCTGCTACTTCGGAGCACTCCCAGACCCCGCTGCTTGGCCTCCCTGGATCCCCGAAGCCCGGCTCCCGGTTCCCTCCTCTTCCCTCGTCGCCCAAGCCCGGATCGACTTTCCCGCGCCAAAACTCCCCTTCTGCAGTTCGTGCCGGTGGCGCGCTTCCTCTTCGTGCTTATGAGGGGGGTTCCGTGGCCTCGACGACCGCGGTTGCTCAGACGACTAAGCAGACCGTGTTCGAGAGGAGGGGGCCTCTCTCGCCCGGCGGTGTCATGACTCCTTGCACTGCTGGCGCGGTTCCTTACTCCCCCTATCAACCTTTCACTCCCTGCGTGCCGATGACGCCTTCTCTGGTGACTAAGGAAGACCGCAGGCGGATGAAGAGAATGGTGCCCAAGACACCAACTGTGGCTATGGTTAAGAACGCTGAAGATGTCTGGTAAAGCGAAGTATGATTGACGAAGTTTCGGAGGACATATTGCGATTTTTTTCTATTTTTTTTTTCTGTCTTCACACACTTCACTTTTATTTATTTTCCTTAGATATCAAAACGGCGTCGTCCACTTGGCCTGTTGCCGATCATGTCACCATGAGTCTGTTTCTCCTCGTGGTTTCCTGGGCTGTGTCTGGTTGTTGGAGGGTCGGTGCAAGCCAGCGGGCTTATCGGGGTAATTTGTTGCGCATGAGTCTGTATCCTATCGATTGAGCCGCATATTATCACTGCGGTGTTTGTGGATGACTGCCTCGAAATATGACGCGTAATATTACCTTCCTCGATATGTGGTATCTCGAGCTGCTGCTATGTTTAGTTGATGACTGTCTTTGATTGGATGATATGTTGTGACAGCTGGAGATGATGGATGGAGGAGGTTCGCCACTGTTGATGCCAAGTGAAGATGCAAAGGATGGGAGCGAGTGCAACTCGTTGAAGGCAAGCGAAGTTAGGGGCGAAGTTTGGAGCGAGCGGAAAAGGAGGAGCAAAACATGATGCGACACCATCATGCGATATTCGATGTATCCATCCTGGGAACTAGAGCTATTCGTTACCATTCACTTGCTCTGAAGGCGGGCGGCGGGGCATCTTGCAGTGGTTCTCGGTGTTGGACTTCAGAAGGAGGTGTGTACTGATATCTACCACAGAGCACCTACTGATGTCTGTGGCGTGTGGCTTCCGGACTGGTTCCCCGCGGGCCTACGGTAGCATCGTACCGGCGTGCAGACCGGGAAGGGTTGCATGGCCGGAACTTAGAATTGCTGATTCTCGCCTTACCTATTCCTGCGTTGGAGGAAGCGGGAGATCGATCGCTCGGTTGCGTTGCTTGCTTGCTTGTTGAAGATGCATTTGTGGGAACTAGAGTGAGCCACCACGAGGTTGCAGGGGTGATATCCTTGAAAGTCCTCCACTCGAACCAAACTTTGGTGAAAGCAGCAGATACCAGGCATGCATCTAGGTACATCGGAGCAGAAGAATCTTGGACAGCGAAACTCATGTGACACGTAAGAAAAAGAAAAGCAAGGTCTCTTCGTTCACGCCTTCGACCGTGTTTCATTTTCAGATTCCGTGCTGGGGAGAACTGGTCTGGGCCGGAGGAGGTTGACGATAACTGGTGGACAGTTGTGAAACTATCTATGCGTGCACCCAATCCGAGACAGATTTGAGGAGTCCAGATGGTGCCGCGGGTTGCGGAGGAGAGACATGCTTGGTTCGATATACTACTGGTGCTGTGCTTGACGACTTTAGGTTTCGAGCCGTTAGGGTACGATTGGATAGGAGACTCTTATTTCTCCGAGGGGAATCGATTAAACTGAAGAGGGCTTGATCCCGTCTCTTGGAAGTGATTGATCAAACGTGCGAAGATCGATGGAAACTTCCATCTTATTGCCGTGTTTGGATGGGAGACGGGTGGTGGGGCAAAGAGAGAGAGAGCTAAAGGAGGTGGCCGAAGGGTGGTCGGTACAGTGTGGAGAGTGGCTGAGTCATCACTCCTTCGGATGAATCGGATGTCACTAGGTACGACGAATACGTGCATGTAAGAGGAAGAACCGTTTGGTAGAATATGCCGGAAAAGAGGAAGAGCGTGCGTGGATAGCGCCGGCAATCACTGTTATCCGCTTTTGACGCACATATTTTTAACCACCCTCCCTTGGAAGGGTGAAAAAAGAGAAGATCTTACGGAGAAATGAGCTTCG
Source organism: Fusarium robinianum (assembly GCA_013623725.1). Classification (NCBI taxonomy): domain Eukaryota; kingdom Fungi; phylum Ascomycota; class Sordariomycetes; order Hypocreales; family Nectriaceae; genus Fusarium; species Fusarium robinianum. The sequence continues at coordinate 1,127 of JABFFI010000541.1, read as the reverse complement.
TGTTGGTTGTTGTTGGTTGTTGTTGGTGATGATGTAAAATTGGGACACGCACAGGCAAACGCAGAAAAACTCTGCCCTTTGTGAGGGGCTCATGAGTTCGCACTGTATGACGGAAGACATCTATTGGCCAAAATGAGCTAAAAAGATCAAACGGGAAATACAATCAAGAAAAACTACCCCGGCAAGTGGGCCCCCACAGCAGCAAAAAACGGGCTTAGCCAAGTTGGCCAAGCGCGGATTCGGCTGAGGGAAACTGGGCGAACACTGGGCTGATGTCCAGGCCCCATCGTACGATTTCCGCCCGTTTCTCGTGCCCTCCTCAAGTCGAATTCCTTGCAGCAGTCGCTCGTCTCCGAGTCTCTCTCAATCCAACCCCCATTACCATCATCAAGCGTTCTGGTTCAGTCAGACCACAATTGCTTGTTCTTATTGTTTCGCCGTCAACCACCCCCGGCTTCCTGCTATTGTCCATCGCACGTTCGGCCGCATCCGCCGCGCCATCGGTCGATCCCTTCTGGCACTCCCGGTCCCCTCCTCTCTCTGCCTCTTTCGCTCCGACCCCCCGAAGGAGCCACACGCCCGCTTGTTCTCGAGGGACTGGCGAGGGAACGAAACCAAGCGAGCCTTGCAAGAGGACCGTCAGCCTGTCGCGTCTTACGTCCACGCCCACAGAGGAGATAGAGAGAGAGAGGATCAGACTAAGCAGAACAAGAAAGAGAGAGAAAGACTGGCACGCAGCTAGAGAGCGCCAGAGAGAGGACCAGAGAAGGGAAAAGAGGCCTCAACTATCGCGAAACCTCAACTGAGCAGCCCCTCATTTTTCGCCCCAGTCCAGGCCTCTTCAGTCCAACAATTTTTCCCCCTACGCTCTCGGCTTGGCCCCCGACAAAAAACAAGCACCCGAGACCGAGGCCTACCTATCCAAGTAGCAATTCCAGCCACATCCCGCATCCGCAGCCCCCCCAGAGCAGGTGGGAGAACTGAGGGAGTGAGAGCAGCTCGTACGTTGGCTCACCACCCAGGCTCCCCCGAACGGCCTCGACACACGCACGCCACTCGCCAGCTCCCTCACCGCGAAGCCTTCGGGCCTCACCCCCAGCGTCTGGGCCCCAGACCCCCACTCCCCC
>JABFFI010000538.1:0-19748 GCA_013623725.1 Fusarium robinianum | reverse complement strand
ATAATTAAGGTAAAATATAAAAGAAATATATCTAAGAAATATAATCTATATATTTAAGGGGTCTTATAATTATCTTATAAATCTCACTTATAAAAATTATAATCTCATCGATGAGATTATTAGTTTTATTTATAAGATTATTCTCCTAATTATAAGACTTTCTTCTCTTTCTCCTAATTAATTAGCCTAGGTGGTCATAGTGGGCTATTCCCCTGTCATATGGTTGGGTTCTGGGATAGGTCATAATACATATCTCTTTAATAATAGATTCAATAAGTTAGTGCGGTGTAGGATATTCTCATGCGCCACGACAAGCATCTATTTGTAATACAACTGCTATCAGATTATCTAAAAGTTTCGAATTTGAGTTCTGTGGGACTGTGTTTTTTTCATATAAATACGCGTTCAGCACTATAGACAAACTACGTATATAAGCGAGATAGTAAAAAATGTGCGTGGCTATTGAAAATGGGCTAAAAACTTGGCTAGAATTAACCAGAAAGAGTGCGCAGCGGCGCCTCTTTCGACATCGTGGAAGACTCCCAACCGATGACTAGGAGCAGGAGAAACGAACTTTTGTAGAAAGCCCGACTACGAAAAGTTCGAGCTTGCCTTAAATGACTTTCCACCAATATCAGCATTGACATTCTTGACGATAATACTTTGTCCCTCCCGACTCTTTACCCTGATATCCACAGCCTTAGTACCAAACCCTTTCCGATCAAGCTTCTGGAAGAAATTATAGTCTCTGCGCTGGGTAGCTTGCCAGGTTTTGCCGCCATCGGTACTGACATCTAGACTTTTGACGGGTTTATTGGCCTCTATGACTTGCATTGAGAACCACCATTGGGAGGCACCGCCCTCAGTGCGGACTGAAAGAGGGGAGGTGATTCCGCAAGGCACGTATTTATACGACACATAGGTGCGGCCGTCTGGTTTCCCACCAGCTGCTTTGAAGGCGTTGGGGAAGAGGTCAAAGTGATTTGGCACGCATCCGGGACATCGGTCGACGATCTATAAAGAAATAAGTTAGCTGAGGAGATGTATCTATATTTTCACAAAGACAACTTACCATGACTGTGATAGGCTTCTGCGAGGGGCCGGTAATCTCGACACAGGAGCCACACGCTCCAGCCCCGTCCCAAAGCGACTTCGAGATTGCGCCTCCATATAGACCAGAGGGCAAAGTAGCAAACTGACAAGCCCCGTCAGCAAGATTGGTATTATCGTTGCCATAGTAGCTAATTCGTGGGTCCTCTGTTTTTATGAGATTGCCATTGAGAGCATGTCCGAGAATAGCTGGGACAGAGAGGAGAAGAGCGAAGACAGTCTTCATTGCCAAAGTACAGGCGGTGATAGAATAAGTCTAGAATATCTAGGAATAAATTGAGAATGTAAATGTATTTCACTGTTCTATTTAGTCTTTTAAATATATATTTGCCCCTATTCCAGCTTCCCCTCATTTCCGTAGGAGCTACCCTGAAACTATGGGTTGTTTGAAGTTAAAAAGTCACGCAGCTCTAGGGGGTGCAAGGACGCAAGAAAGTCAAGGGTAGAGGCTTTTCTAGACTTTTATCGTATGACTGTATTAATTCAAATATGACAGCAACGGCGTCTTTCATTCTCGTATGTTTATAAATTAATAGGATCGATAGGATTTGCTGTGTGTGAATAAGGAGCAATCGAAAGCCGTGAAATAATCAGTGCGTGTCTTGTCGCTTTCGTAAGAAATCTTAGGCATAGCATGTGGTATTTTGTCCTAGCTTCTACGTGACGGTACTGGCTATCTTGGCGGGGAAGACGTGATGATGTCTGGATGTGACCAGAAGAAGCACTAGGTCCGAGTTGGAACTGGAATCTACCTAGACTGTAGAAACAAGCGATCTGGCTTGGTTCCTCGGGAGGCATCTAAAAAGTGGCGTTGACCGCGGTAGAACCTTCTCACACGCTTCCTATTTGAAATTCATGCCGTCCCTCAAAGAGCTGAACAGACTCTAGGTCTGACTTGGTCGTGACGAGAAGACGAGCCTCGGGCAGGTTAGTGGCATCTAGAGGTTGTGAAGAGTGACAAAAGCAAAGGGGCGCGAACAGCGAGGGTGGTCGGCTTTGGGGATCGAGCCTCACGTGCCAGAGACTGGGCCATGGACAGGAGGATGCACACCAGATACGGGTCCTGAGACCATATGGTGGGTTTGATCCGGGACAACTTGCGTTCGTACTGGCGTCGCGCAGGTCCATTGTGACCCCGACGGGGATGAGGGCAGGATAGCCGTTCTCGTCGTTTGGTGGTGAGGGTGGTTTCGTAGTGGAAGTAGCCTACCATGAGCCGCTCATGTTGGCCTTTTCTCGATATGTAATCTTGACCGAGACGGAAGAATGAGCTATGAAGTCATTCTATTAGACAGTCCGCGAAGAAGAAGACTGGAGGGCTTCTGTGATAGATGTGCATCGATTAGCAAGATATACGTGATAATAGTTCGCGCGGCTTCTTACCGAGCCTCAAGGAGAGGACTACCTTTATATTCTAGCAAAGTTGCGAGAGTGCAATATTTACGCCTGATGGCGAATGTTCTTGCAAAGACTCGAGCCCACTGCTCAGCGATTTCGCTATATGGGCGAGGTTAGGATTGTATTATGGCGCCGTTATGCTTATTAATTTTATAAAAGATTAAAATGCCGCGCGGTCTAAAATAGGTAAATATAATATTAGATTAGACTATTAAAATGCCTATAATACTAAAGCAGGGTTATATAAGCTAACTATATATTAACTAATTAAAAAGTAATTAGATATGCCGCTCGCACTAATTGCGCCTGTGGTACGTCTTGAAGCCGAAGCTGGTGTCTAGATTTAGCATGCTCGATCCTCGCTGTGCCACCAGTGCCGGCGAGTCCACGCCCCGTCTCCCAGACGATGGGTCTGATCTCAATCCGGAAAGCCTGGACAGTAGCAAGAAAGAACAGGAAGTTGTGCTCATCAAGTTCCGTCCCAGTGTCCTGCACCTGCGCGCCCGAAGCAGACTGCCATAGAAGAATGGATACCACTCTGATGTTGACATTGCACGGTCGGTGGTGTTCATCAGGTAGACAAGTACTGGGCAAGATGGCGACTCTGGACAGGTGCCGGTGTTCCCCTCAACGGGAAATATCGGGCATGAAAGGGTCAAAAGTGCAGATTGCGCAGACCTGCAGGTAGCACAACTTCTCTGCCGCGGAGCTATCTGCCAAAGGGCTCCAATCATAGCTATCGAAGCCTCGAGTACACTGATGAGGCTAGGACTACCTGTAGCAGCTGTTCAATAGGCGTTCTTTCAGCGAATTTAACACTATATGGCATAATCATGGAAATGCTCTTCGTCTGCCGGATAGCCATCGTAATTCCGTCTAGTAATTTTAGTGTCTCTAAGCCATCCTCAGTATCTTATCCATAACTCTATCTTTGAATGTCGTGGAACAAGCCTCTCCCATATGCCCGGCAAAGTCGCCCTCCAAGCAGACTCGCGTAGCTTTGATATACCGATTCCCTAAAGCAATCCCAAGCTAGGGGACTCTCATTGCAATAAGCTTCCTCCTAACCTTATATAGTAACATATCCTTAAAACGCCTAGGATCCGTAATCTTAGACAAGGTGCTCCATAGCCCAATCTTTAGAAGGAGAATCCCAACCGAGTAGTAGTCAAACGCCTCCTAATAGCGATACTAGCGCAGGAAATACCTTAGGTGCTGGCTATGTTGGAGATGGGGATTCTCGTCTGGCCTGCCCATGGGTAAAGGCATCCCGATGGTTCTCCCGGCCGCCAGCGAAACCCAGAATCCGCGGATCTGTAGCCCATTCTATATTATAGGCTATCTTAAGGGGGGAAGAATAACACACTCATCGAGGGCAGGTTGCGGTTAAGCCATCCGAAAGTGTGGAAGGTGTATGCACTGGTAGATGTCGAGGGCCAGCTGGTAGCGATACTTAAGCAGAGGGCAATAATGGCTCTTTTCCGCGCTGAGTAGCCAATATAAAGTAACTGGCCGCGCTCCTAGATCTAGAAGACTATAGACAGCACCAAGTGCTCGGTAAGAGGCATCATAAAATATCCCTATGCAATAGAAGCTACTAGGGATCTAGGAGGCGCTTTCGGCTGAGAGCAGGCCGATGACAGATGCTAATCTTTTGCGGAATTCGGTCCTAATAGCATTGTCTGCCTAAGGCTCTTTATATCTCAACCACTCTATAAGGACACGCTAATAACTCAGGGTTAGCAAGGCGAGGCTTTGGGCAGAGATATCATCCTTTTAGAGTAATAATTTTAGGTCAATGACGAGGTCCTCCTACTTAAGCAAACGACTGGCCTTAGTAAGGGCCGTGAGATGCTTCACTGCCACTTCGACGCCGATATGAGTCACCTGCCTCAGAGATGGCTGTTGATAGTCTACCTAGCTGCTCCACGTTATCTCTCTGCAGGACTAATCTTACCAGTTGCTCCTTAGCAAAGGACTGATGGAGGGGAGGTAGAGATTCTAGTAGCTTTGCTTATTGGTATCGGAACAGAGACTGCCTCTGTGCTAAGCGTCAGTCATTCTCTCCTCACTGCCTTTCAGTATGCGCAAGGTTTTTTTCAGCATTTCGACTATCTTATGGGGGTTAAAGATAGATATCTCTATTCTATTTGCATTATATAAATCTAGCATCTGTTTGAAGGTGCACATCCAGCTTTGGAAACGTATCTCATCTAGTATACAATAAATCTCAGGGCGGGACTCGGCGACTCGCATAGACTGTCCAACAGAGAAGTAACACGGTCTTCAAGAGAAAGCACCAATATCCCACGAAGCGCTATCAGGACATCTGCCAGGCAGGGACACTTGCTAGGATCCATAAACAGCATCTCAAGGATCAAATCAACCATACCCGTGCAAAATAGCTCCCTATTGACTCGCAGGTGTTCCGGCCAGAGAAATATCTCGGGATTTAGAGCTCTATCCGCTGAGCAAGGAAGTTACGGTGCAGCAGCACCCAAAGAGTAAGAGAAGCCGTTGAGAAGAGAACTTGGAGGTGTTTCATATACACCGGTTGCCGAAGACTTCTGCGGCAGTTGTGACGATCGGAGAGGCTTTTGTTCCCTACACTTAAAGGTGTTGAACGTTCGCAAGGTGATATACGAGGGGATTTGCTGTTCCTCTATCTTCTAGGCATATCGGATATCATTAAACCGACCTTTTTAAGACGGTTCTTACATTTAACACATCTGTCCCTGGAGACGTCTCACAACCATAATGAAGCGAAACGTCAATGAGATGAGGCCTGAGGATATAGGAAGGTTGGATAGAGAGCGGAATTTAAGTGTGGAATATGACGAGTGCGGCCTGTGTTACAGCTTTTAGTGACGCACTGTGAAGTTTTTCCAGACTTTTGGCGTATGGGTGGTTTTTCTCGGCGGCACCCGAGTATTGGCGGGGCCATGAGACCGAGTGACCATTAGGTAAACGAGAAACGACATGCCCAATATGACATGCGCCATTTCGGGAAGAAATGCGCAGGGTTGAAGATTAGCACTCGTTCTCCTAAACGAAGTACGAAGGAGGTAACCTAGAACGAGCTAGGTGGGCTCCGTTCACTGCACGCGGCCCCTCCGTCGAGGGGCTCCAGCTTCTAAGTTTTACTTGTGTGAGCTTAAACTCAGCGCTTGATAACCACACTTGAGGGCGACGGTGGCGACACCTAACCGTCTTAGCGCCGCGCGTGTCTCTCTGCCTTCCTCGAGCTCCCTCGACAACCTCTTGAACCCTCTTGCCCTCACCCTCGTCGTCTTCCCATCTTGCTTGCATGCAGACGACAGTGGGCATCGACAATCATGACCGACGAGAAACGGAAAACCCTCCGATACGAGCTTGCTGGCGATGAGACACCGTACCTTAGCCCAGCACCCACTTACGCGAGTCTGAGAAAGGCTGCGAGCACTGGCGAAATGGCACATGCTGCTGAGTTGCCAGCTGAGCCAGTGCCCGCGAGCCCCTCATCGACGTTGGTCGACTTCGTCGGAAACAACATCAAAATCGGGGGTATGCTCTATCCTACCTAGGCAGGCGTTTACGGCCCTCGAGCTCCAAGCTTACCGCACTTGCAGAGGATGCCCGGGTCAATATCGACTTCGACTCGAAGCTGGTGCGCAGGCTCTCGTACCTATACCAGACGCCTCCCAAAACGCGCCAGCAGCACCAGGACACCCCGTCACCAGAGTATTCTGAAACCGAAGTGCCAGCCACGTCGTGGGCCACTAAACTGAACATTGTCATCCAAGTTGTAGGAAGCCGAGGAGACGTGCAGCCCTTCATCGCCCTCGGCAATGAACTCCAGAGACATGGCCACCGCGTCCGCCTCGCAACTCATGACACGTTTGAGAACTTTGTGCGAAGTTCAGGCCTAGAGTTTTACCCCATCGGCGGCGATCCGGCTGAGTTGATGGCCTATATGGTGAAGAACCCGGGTCTTATTCCTAATATGAAGAGTCTTACCGCGGGCGAGATTCAGAAGAAGCGCTACATGGTCCAGGGGATGCTAGAGAACTTCTGGTATTCATGCCTGAAACCGGATACTCTGACTGCCCACCCTTTCGTGGCAGATGCCATTATCGCCAACCCGCCTAGCTTTGCACATATTCACTGCGCCCAGGCGCTCGGTATCCCCGTGCACCTGATGTTCACGATGCCCTGGAGCAGCACCACAGCCTTTCCGCATCCGCTCGCGAACTTGAAGAACGTCGGTAGCAATCATCAGCTTGCAAACTATATTTCTTATAGCGTGGTCGAGTGGTTGACGTGGCAAGGGTAAGCTCTCCCGTACCCTGAACAGGTCCCCCTGAACCATGCCCTAATGTACTTATTCTCTAGGCTGGGCGACATCATCAACAAGTGGCGAAGATCTATAGACTTGGAAGAGGTGGCCATGTTCGATGCCCCCATGTTGGCACAGACGTTGAAAGTACCCTTTACTTACTGCTGGTCACCGGCCCTAGTACCAAAGCCAGCTGACTGGCCTTCTCACATCGGTCTGATAATCCCTCGAGTCGATTCTCTGCCTAGGTCGCAGCTAATACCACGTAGACGTTTGTGGGTTCTTTTTTCGTGACGCACCCCAGTTTTCTCCGCCACCAGATCTTACCCTTTTCCTGGAGACCGGTACTCCGCCTATCTACATCGGGTTCGGCAGCATCGTGTTGGACAATCCAGCCAGGATGATACAGATTATCCTCGACGCCGTTCAAGCTGCCGGCGTCCGCGCCATCGTCTCTAAGGGCTGGTCCGATCTGGTAGGCTCAGAGAATAAGGACGTCTACTGGATAGGAGATTGCCCGCACGAGTGGCTTTTCCAACACGTTTCCGCCGTGGTTCACCATGGAGGTGCAGGAACAACAGCCTGCGGGCTGAGGAACGGGAAGCCCACCACCATTGTTCCCTTTTTCGGAGAGTAAGTTGCTTACAGGCCCCCTTGCAATGGCTACGACACGTCCAAATTCCGAATCAAAGCTAATCGCCTGTGTTCTGCCAGCCAACCTTTCTGGGGCCAGATGGTGGCCAAGGCGGGAGCAGGCCCGAATCCAATACACCATGCAGAACTGACAGCAGAGAATCTTGCTCAAGCCATTCAGTACTGTCTTTCGCATAAAGCCACCGAGGCGGCTGCTTCCATCGCCGCAAGGATGAGGTCCGAAGTGGGCGTCCGAGCTGCCGTGCAATCATTCCATAGGCAGTTACCTCTGGAACGGATTCCGTGTGACCTCATCAAAAGTGAGCCGGCCGTGTGGTTGTACAGGCACAACAAAGCGAGTCAGCCCGTCAGACTTTCCAAGGTGGCCGCAGAAATTATATTGGCAAACACGTCGACTGAGTCCAAGTACTTGAAGATGTTAGTGCTGAGTCTCCTACCAATCCTTTGAAAGATGATCCGTTGAGCTAACAATATCACTACAGGTACCAGAGCAACCCCATCATCATTGAGACCACGCGATGGGATCCCCTTTCCGGGGGAGCCTCGGCAGTCATGGCAACAGCAACAGGCATGGCCGGATCCATCACGGGTATGGTTACCAAGCCAGTCGAAGAGTACAGAGACGAGCAACAGCGGCGTGCTCGCGAGCGAAAGAGACTTGAAGCTCAAAGGCCTGTCACTAGCCATGAGAAGATGGGAAGCGCTACCAGTATCAGCGGCAGTTCGGGACGGCCGAGGAGCACCGACAGCGAACACTCTGGTTCGCTGGCAGGCAGAATGGCAGGCGCATCGGTCAAGAGTGTAGGCAAAATCGCGCCCACTGCTCTGAAGGGCATGGTAGTCGACATTCCGCTTGCCATCACTGAAGGCTTGCGGTCAGTGCCGCGCCACTACGGCGGCAGCGTCCGCGACCACGGCCCCGTGACCGATACAAAGAGTGGAATGGTTGTTGCGGGGAAGACGTTTGCTTGGGGCTTCATCGATGGCATCAGCGACGTCGTGGCGCAGCCGTACAAAGGCGCTAGGAAGGAGGGCGCTTTGGGAGCCGTAAAGGGCCTCGGCAAGGGAGTTATGAGTCTGGCGACCAAGACTGGCGCTGGTATGTTCGGAGTATTTGCATATCCCAGTGTGGGCATCAGCAAGAGCCTACACACAGCGGTGCACAGCACAACCTGCAAGGCGATAGCACACGAGCGGCATATCGAAGGGGTATGGATGATCGAGAACGGGAGAGTTGCACAAGTGGCCTCGAACGACCTTGTATCTACCTTTACGCGCATGCAAGCAAGGAAATAGGCGCCATTGACCGGCATCACTACTACGTGTGTATTCTCAAGCGACTAGTTGCAGTGCAAAAGAGGTTTCATTGAGCTCTTAAGCAAGGCTTCCTTACGCGGTGTTGATTGAGCCGGGTGGTGACGCATGCACTGGACTGGGCATCATGACCTTGCCCTCCAAAGACTGCACGTAATGCTACCTTTCGCATCCAGAGGCACCGAGGGACTTGGTTCAGTCTGTCACATCCCAGGAAGGAAGGTCGTGTTGTCTCTCACAGTCACAAAGACGCCTTTGGGATCGCCGTGTTGTATCCTGTCTGGTTTTGCTCAGCTAAGCTACATGACACGTTTGCTGCAGCAAGCAGGACAGGGAGATGTTTGAACAAGATTGGCAACACGTGAGTTAAACATCAAATCCTGTTACTGTTCTGCCACCCCCGCCACTCTCGCGTTATGAGGGAAGCTGAGGCCAATGGCGACTAGCCCGAGATTGGTTATGACCGCCGTCCTTGACCCTTATGGCGTGTCTCGTTGGTGAAGTTATCGGGATCATGTCTTATACCCTATCTCTGTGACTACTTTCCTGGCACCCGTGTTTTCATCATGATATCGATTGTGGGAGTGTTGTTGGCGCAGGTTAGTGTTCGCATTAGTTTGATCTTGGCATGGGCTGTTTGTTCAGGGGTCCTGGTACTGCGTTCTCTACCTTGTCCTAAACGTCATCTATAACATCCGACTTCCATCCTCCCCGCACATACGATAGGCCTTGGTGGTTGGTAGCAAGCCGTGTTCCTCATACCATATCAGTCCTACGTGGAACACCAGCAAGGAAGTCCAAAGATTTGCACGAAATAGGTATGCGGCCATGTTGTGCGCATCAACCCTGACACGCTCTCGTTCACTTCTAGCCAAGCGTGGCTTGGCGTGTTCCGCGTTGCGGCCGGATAATGTTTAATTACCTATATCCAGGGGGCTCCCTTACGCGCAGATGCAGTATTTTACAAGACACATGCGGCCTCAAGCAGCCCTATGGGCGGGGGAATCTCCCCCAGGACTCTTTGTCCTCCATGTATCGGAACTTGTCGTCCCCCCGCCCCCAACATCCAATTCCCCAGACTCAAGGTGGAGACCGGCATCTATGTATCTTTGGCACTCTTTGAGACGGAAGCAACGGTTCACTTAGTTCATTCCTAGCGATGCACAATCTGTTTACATATCGTCATTCGTTGCCCTTCTCGACACTGAGGCTCTACTCCTATAGCCACGATTTTGTGTTTCTGCCTCATTAATACCACGCATAGCTATGAAAGTATCGGACTTATTACTTTGAGTCTCATTGAGTAACGCAGGCTTCGGCTGGTGCAAAAGACTCGTGTGACAATAGAGCTAGTGCTAAGAGACCTCGTTCGAGTATTTAGGGAAGATGCTACTGTATATGTCATCCGACGCTTCGTTGTTAACTTTGGGACCTCAGTTTCTCGCTGCTGGAGCGCCGTCCGAGAGTGTGTTAGGGGAGGCTTGGAGAAATGATTGCGTGTGTTATTGTGCTCGTGCAACAAGAGACACACCCTGGCCTTGATTTCTTGGACGTCGCGCTTTTCTCGCTCATTGGACAGGGTAGGCCCGAACGCTGAGCAAAGGGGCAAGGGAACGAGGAACGAGATACGAGATACGAGATACGAGGAACGAGTCCGATCGGCGGTGCGAGCATAGCACGGAGATTAGCGACCGCGCATTCTAAAAATACCTCCCTCGTAGCTACCCACTTCGCAGTGTACTTCGTAGGTCGTTCAGCATTCGTACCGCTGGCTTTGGAAGTTTGGACGCCCCGGCCCTACCATGCGGTTTGAACGCAATTCGTGGCGATGGCTCCGGTGTGCCTCCGAACGACACACGATAAAACAGCGGCCGAGATTAGGAAGGTTTGCTTCGTGTAAGTATGGGCCCTGCTCTGCTCCTTGTTTTGCTCATCATGAAGCCGCGGACATTTCAGCCTACCATTCGAGGTCCAAGACCCTCCCAGGCGCCACCCAGCCGGTTAACATCCAATACCTAGATAGACCAACACTTTCCACCTCACAGCCCGCTTTTTCCTGCCATTTAAAAACAGGTGTTTGTATTCTCCTTGGCAGGAGTTTATAGCCCTTATCCCTCATACGCTACTGCTATCCAACACCCATTTGGCCGAATCGAGTCTCCGCAACAATCGTTCCTCTGCGTTCTGCAGTTCCTGCTCCATAAATTCCTACATCTCCGATTTTGCGCCGAGGATACCATCCTCCATCTTGGTTTCCTTTGAATCTTGGTTGTCGTCCCTGGCTTCGATTAAATCGTCCACTTCCGATCTGCTACAGGCATTCAATAGATCAAGCTCAGCGATGCGCCGATCAATGTACGCGATCATCTCTTTCTTGAGGTCTGCTAACTCCTTCTGGACTCTCTGCCACCGCTCTGCGAATCGCTTCTCAAGCACCTTGGGTCAAGGCCGTAAGTTACCAGCTAATCATTCCTACTACCCAGGCGGCGTTTCCAGTATCGCGTTGCAGTTTACTAATGACCTCTGTTTGTCTGTAGCTGGAAACCTCCATCTCTCGGTTCGGAAAAGGCCCTTCGATCGTCGTTCACAACGCTGGGTGGTCGTACCCGAACAAGTCTGGCCTCGACGTCACCGTGGAGGAGTTTGATCGGCTCTTCAACGTCAACGTCCGCAGCGTCTTCCTCGCTTCCAAGGTCCTCGTCCCCGAGATGAAGAAGAATGGGCCAGGTTCTACCATCGTCATCTCCAGCGAGAATGCCATCCGGCCTGGGCCTACGCAGACGTGGTATAACGCTACTAAGGCTGGCGTCTCCTCGGCCACCAAGTCAATGGCTCTCGAGTTTGCCAGGGACCAGCTGCGATTCAACACCATCTACCCGACCTCCGGAAATACGCCCCTCCTGAACAAGTTTGCCGGCATCGCCGATGGCCCCGTTCCTGCCGACATCATCAAGGCTAAGTGCGAGGCTATTCCCATTGGCCGTCTGGTTGAGCCATCTGACGTCGCCAACGTGGCTCTGTTCCTCGCCGAACCGGCCAGCTCCACCATTAGTGGCGTAGAGATCCTTGTCGATGGAGCCCGCTGCGTCTGAATACTAGAGTACCAAACTTGAATAAGACAGAAATATACAGAGATTTTAAATGGCCTATTTGTTCGATGTTGCCGATGAACTATGTGGAGACTTAGGTACTATTATAACTAGGGAGGGGCTAACGGCTTTTCTCGCCACACGAACCCGTTCATGCAGAACCAGCCCGGATAGGACTCGGATAAGAACAGAAACTTTCCAGTTCTACCAGTATCGATTAGTGCTGCAGTACCTCCCTCTGTCAAACCACGTCCTGCACGACACCATACCCGACCTTTACGATCAACCAACCCCCCCACCCCCCAAGCTAATCGGCTCGACTCAAAAGGGCCTAGACTTCGTTTTACTTCTTCTCGTTCCAAGCCAGTGGGAGGGCTGGTTATCATGGTCCACTTGGCGCAAGTCGAAGAATGCGGGGAAGAGCAGATAACGGGGATAAGTTGGCGTATGCTCGGGCCGGGGGTTTCGATCTATAACCATGCTGGTCTCGCCATCATCATCCTGGTCTGGCATCAGCCCATCCCCCCCAAAAGACCAACACGAGATGTCTCAACGATTTATTTCATAGTTCCAACACCTCAAATTAATACCTTTGAACCACATATTACTACTTGAAATCCGACCGAAAATGAGCGCAGCGCGAACGGTGCCCTCAACAAAGCGATCTCGAGTGCCCAGACGAGCTCCTCGGGCGTACGTTTGGATCACCACGTATCTTTCTTGCCATGGCCGGCAGTCTAAGTTGATTCAAGGTGCCAGCAATGCAGAACTGCCAAGGTTCGCTGTTCAGGGCACTCGCCCTGCCATAGATGCCTCCGCCGGGAGGCTAACTGCTTCTTCCCATCCGACGACCCCAAGGTCGCAATATCAGAAAGGTAGATCCCCAAGCTGCTGAGTCGAGTCGGGATCAAGACTTGATAATAAGAGACATAGATACCTTCTGGAAATTGAGCGATAGGCTGCCATGGCCAATAGTCTGGCTGCAGCTGGGGCCGCGCCGACTCCAGTTAGCAGCGTCTTCAACAACGTAGAAGATGACGATTCCCCGGCAGAGCCGCAACATCAAGCGGCGATTTTTGACGACACAGATTGGGATAATGACGCAACCTTAAAAACGGCCGCCAATGTCGTCAACGTCAGCAACGACCGAGACAACGATGGATCGAGCCCCATCTTCACCAGCAATCCCCTGGCAAGGGACTCGCTCTACTTGAGAGATCCCGCCGGGCGCTATCGTAAGTTGAGGACCACAATATTGACTGGAGGACTGTTGGAGGCGTGGATTCACGCTTACTGCTCCCCGTGAACAGGCTACATGGGCCCAACGTCAACTTGGGCCTTCTTCCGTCGTGTCATTGACCTGGTAGAGCAGCGCTCGCCACAGTTGGACCAGACGCCGCCGGAACCATTCAACACAGACGGAACGGCGTTCCGATTAACCTGGACGCCGACGTCTTCCGATATGTCGCCAGATACGAGCAATCTCCCCGCCGCCGACTATGCATTGTATCTTCTCAACACGGTCAAGTTCCGCCTGGGACAGCTGTTCCAGCTCATAGACGAGCCACTTTTCCTCCATCGCCTTCGACAGCTCGGTACTGACGCGGTGCAGGTGGCTCAGTGGCATCGTCTATGGTTTGCGCAGTACCTGTTGGTCCTAGCCTTTGGCGAGGCGCTGCTTCTCGGGGCCGAGGGGGGACCACCAGTGCCAGCCGGGAGCCGATATGCATCCCGAGCCATGGCTTTGGTGCCTGACTTCGCCCAGCTGCACGAAGAAGGCGTCTTGGCAGTTGAAGTGCTTTCTTTGGCGGCCCTCTACTTTCACTCCGTTGACATGAGGGTGACGGCATATCAATATGTACGTTGAGAGACTCCAAGTTCCATTGACCCCCACCCCCTGCTGAGGCTGGGTAGATTGGCCAGGCGCTTCGTCTATCCTACGTCGAGGGCATTCACCTCGACATCCCAGAGCACGTCGTCGGGGCTGATGTCTCTCGCCAGTGTCTGACGCTATGGTGGACAGTGTACATCCTAGACAGGCAACTCTCTGATCTCATGGGAGCACCAAGCCCGATCAGGGACGAGGAAATTACGGCAAAACTGCCGCCACAAGATGGCAATGAATCTGCAACGGCTGCCACGCTTGAGATTTCTATCAAGCTCTCTAGACTGCTTGCCACGATATCGACCAGTGAGTTTGCATCACACCGGACGCAAGAATCGGACAAAAGACCAACAAACTTAGAGCTGTTTACACTACTGATAAAGAGCTTGACGGGCACTTTATCAAGAATACAAAGGCTGCCATTGAGAGCCTTGCGGCCGCCACGCAAGAAAGCGTTCCCGACAACGGACCACTACGGTCTACGAGTATATCACTTATGTACCACCATTGCATTTTGAAAGCTACCCGTCCTCTAGTTATGTGCTTACTGAAGAGCTTTCTCAGATCAGACGATGACTTGGGGCCACCGGTAGAGAGATGGGTGTCGCGGCCGATTGTTACCCTCTTGAAGACCTCTATTGCTTCGGCGCAAGCGGCGCTGCGAATTCTTTGCACACTACACGAATATAGACTACTGGGTGAGCAGATTCTGGTCCTTCAAGTGCGCCTGCTAACCTTTCAGAATGCTTTCTGCCCTTCCATGTCGAGTACGCGTTTTCGGCCGCGCCGCTGTTGCACGTCGTGCAGACCATGCTTCCGAGCCTGCTCCCCGACCCGGGTTGGCAAAGGACTACTTTGACACTATGGTCAAAGGGGAGGGCGTCATTGCCGGGCTTCGCAGGTCTGAGTTACGACAGCTGGTGCAGTTCTTGTCGGCCTTTCACCCGTCCAGCCCGGTCCGAGAGGTGGATGGAGCCATCATGTGTCCTGTAGGGTGGTGGATGTCTACGAAGCAATGTGGGAGGACTCTGGCACCTCCCATCGAGCCTGGGATGTCTCTTTTCCACTGGAAGGAACACTGCCAGATCCACATTCATTACTTGAACTGGCATTTCAGCTGGGCACCGACCCAGAAGCAGATGTCTTTTTGTAGTTTTATGACCTAGGCAGACGTCGTGATCAAGGAAGGGTACGGGGTATTTCACGACCTCTTTGATGGTCAACTACTAGGGAATCAGTGGCTTGCACATGGCTTCTCAAGCAACAGTGACTGGGTGCTGAATCCAGTACTGCCAAGGAGCTGGACGTGGTCTACCTAGTTACGACTTGCTGTAGATACTCCCTAGTTATCATAGCTTGTTGATACGTGCAATATTCCCGCTCCCTCGCCATAGTTTACGCAGCCCCTCTTCGGAAGTCCCGAAAACCGGATCGCGCCCAGGTTTAGGTACAGACCATACCTTCTCATAATCTCCCCCGCTCTTAACGAAATCCCACTCGCCGCCGTGATATGCACCCATCATCGTGTAGCCTGATAACTCCACGCCGGCCAAGGCCGACTGAATATCCGCAGTCTCGATTCCATGCCCTGTCCCCGGGGTGAGTAGTTTCAATTCCGCCTCAGGCTTCGTGTTATATATTTTGTGAGCGACGCCTGCCGGAATCACAAAGACATCCCCCGCCTCAGTCCCAAGCTCGAGCGCGTCCTACTTCTAGGCCTGACCATACGTATTGCTATCGAGGTTTTCGTCCGTATCAGCTACCCCAAAGCGGATAGTAGCGGTGCCAGAGAGCACGGCCATGCATTCATGGGCCTGTGAGTGATAGTGCGAGAGTTGGGTTGGGCCGTAGCGGAAGATCCACGAGACTTTCCAACCGTTGCCATGGAACATATCCCAACCTCTCTCGGGTCGCAGGAGCCTTCGGGGCTTTTCTTGGATAGGACATTCTTGTAGTGCAATAGGGGGCGTGGGGAGTTGGGAATAAGTGGTGCTGCTGGACATTGGTCATGTTAATAAGCGTTTGTGTGTGTGATAAATTGTGAGAAGGGTAGATAGATTGTTGACAGCGGAACCGAGATGGGGTTATTATCTCTATGATTAAAGTAATTTCTTGGGCGGATTCCAGATCCGAAGGCGAGATAACGCCAGGGAGTTAGTCGAGCCTGAGTGGCTGCTGAGAAGATGAGGGGAAGTGGTTTCGGCCTCTCTATTCCGATCTTTGTTGGCCACCCAGAGGCCAGTTCACGTGAGCCCAGAGACGGGCACCCTGCCACCCAGACCTCTCCTTGGCTTACCAATATGTATCGCGACCAATGACCACCCTTCGGAGATGGAAACCGAGATCAGTTAGTTGCCTTGACTCGCCACCTGACTCGCTCCAAACGGCCCCGGCGCGGCTACCCAAGCTGGACTTGACTTGCAACGGGCATGGGTACCGTACTCGACAGAACGAAAGAAACCTAGCTGCCCTTTGCCAATCAAGCGTTCCCCTGAGTCGAATGACACTACAATGCTGCATTAGATGAAGTGTTTGAGTCACAGTTGGATCGCCACCTACGCCACCAGGCTCTTCTTGCTTTTTCACGTCGGATAACCAGTCCACATGATCATTGTCGCTGTATGGTCTCCGAAAAGGGGCAGGAATACATCAACAGAATGGAGTTAAGGAGTCGGGTTCGGTTACCGGCAGCCAGAAACCTGAGTATACTAATAGACAATGCAAAATTGGTGAGATTGATCCATCCCACCCCTGTTTTCATGCCTGGCCTGTGCCTTGACCCCAAACGCTTCTGCTCAACACGGTACTCGTTTAGTTTCACCCCGTACACGTACGACCAATCAGTAGCGATGGGCTCCTCTATTCACTTTGGGCACGACATGGCACCCAAGGCAGGGTTGGTGAGTGACCGGGCGATTGACGCCGTGAGACCACTCAAGGTCATTTACGTGGGAGCTGGCATCTCTGGGATCATTGCTGCCATTCACTTGCGCATGATCCCGTCGTTGGAACTTGTCATATACGAGAAGAACCCAGAGCTGGGAGGCACTTGGTATGAGAACAGGTATGGTTCGCTTGGACTTGGTCGAAATAATTATCCCAACTAATCTCTCATCTCTTTATTTTTTTTCTTTCGCAGATATCCTGGCTGTGCTTGTGGTAAGACTATCTGATCCTAGTTCAATGCGAGCCATGCTAAGAGATGACGGCAGATATCCCCTCTCACGCGTACCAGCTGACCTTTGGGTCGTGGACCGACTGGAGCTCCTTTTATGCTTTAGCCCCTGAGATTCTGGAGTATTGGAAGCTGGTGGCTGCAAAGTACGACGTCCGAAAACACATCCGCTTTAGCCACAAATGTATCGAGGCCACGTGGGATGAGTCCCGCTCTAAATGGATAGTGAAGTTTGAACATCAAACCAGCGCTACGGCCGTTATCGAGGATGAGGCAGATGTGCTGATCACCGGTACCGGACTCCTCAACGAGTGGAAATGGCCGTCCATCAAGGGGCTGCATGACTTTAAGGGGGATTTGCTGCATACGGCAAACTGGAGTGACACATTTGACCCCACGGTTAGTGCAGAGGATATTCTGGGCCAGCGTTTAAGGTAAAACCACTAACACTCACTTAATAGGGGAAAGCGGTGGCAGTTATTGGAGCAGGAAGCAGCGGCATCCAGGTTGTTCCCGCTATTGTGGACAAAGTCAAATCCATGGATCACTACGTTCGCGGACGGACTTGGATCGCCAATCAAATTAGCGAGGAACTAGTCAAGGAACAGGTGCAGGATGACACGTTGAAAAACTTCCAGTACACGCCAGAGGAGGAGGTGGTGTGGAAGAAGGACCGTCAGGCTTACATCCAGCACCGCAAGATCCTCGAATTCGGCCTCCAAGGAAATTACAGCGTCACCCAGCGAGAGTCCCCCCAGCATGCCATAGCTCGCTCTCAGTACGAACAGAACATGCGGCAGCGGCTGGCGTCAAGGCCCGAGCTTATGGACCTGCTAATTCCCAGCTATTCTCCGCTTTGCAAGAGACTCATGCCTGGGCCTGGCTATTTAGAGGCCCTAATGGCACCTTATATTAATGTTATTATATAGTAGATATCTTATATTAATGCTACTGGGGTTAATAAACCCTTATTTAAACCTCTTATAAATTAATAAACTAAATATTATAAAATATTATTATTATAAAGATTATATATCTCCCCTAATATTTATATAAATAAAATCCTAAATTATATAATTAAAGGAAAATAAATTAAAAATAATTTTTTAAAAAAGCCTAATAAATAAAAGGCTTATATAATAAATAAGCTTTTATTAATAAATAAAAAAATATAAAACCTAATAATTTAAAAATATAAGCTAAAGACTTAAGAATTTTATAAATATTTTTTTTAAGGTAATTTAGTTCTTATTATTAGCTAGCTATTTACTTAGGTGAGTTTTCATAGCTGCGATTAAGAATATATAATATTTCTATAGTATTTCAAGCCAATTCACTATATAATAGAAAGGGGAGGAAAACTAGCTATAACTAGTATTAAACCCGCAATTGGGTAATTAATATGAATTATATTACTTTATTAATCTAACTATCTTACTTTTATCTAGTCTAATAATTTTCCCTCTTTTAAGGCATTCTAATCTAGGCTAATCCCCTTTAAGGCTCCCTTAATTATATAATTAGCCTAATCTAGCTTTAAGGCTTAAATAATAAAAATGCCCTATTTAGGTTAGTTTAATATATCTCCTTAGATTAAAAAGACTTATACTTTTTAATCTACCTTTTAAGATATTATTATCCTTATAAATATTATCCTTAACCTTTATTTTTAATCTTTAAGCTTTATTTTATTATTTTATTTTATAATTAGGGTATTTAATAAATACTCCCTTCTTTAATTATTTATTAATAATTCTATAGCCTTATCTTCTCTTCTAATATATAAAAAGCCTTAGATTAAAGGCCTATTCTCTTTATTATATTTATCCCTTATATTTAAGGTAATTATAAATAAAGATTATTTATTAATTATATTATTTATTTATATTTTATTTTCTAAGAGTAAGTTATTTTTAATTATTTTAAGTTATAATCTTAAGATTTAGCCTTTATTAGAGACCTCCTCTTTTTATCCCTTTTATTTATATTTAATTTATCCCCTTATAGTCTTATTTAATAGCTTTTATCTTATTTAATAGCTTTTAGAATTAATTATATATTTTAAATAGAGAGATAGCATTAGACTTATATTATAATATTAATCTTCTTAGATCTAACTTATAAGCTTTATTTTTAGTTTTTATTATTTAGGCTATATTAGCTACTCTTAGAATCTTTTAAAGAAGGTTAAGGGGGTATAGGTCTCTATCTTTATTCTCTTATTACTTTAACCCTATTTAATATATATAAATACCTTAAATTACTTATACTCCTTTAAGGTATTAAAAATATCCTTATATTAGGTCTAAGTATTTTAAGCTTTAGCCACCTCTTAGAGCTTTATAATTATAATTATTTTCTCTTATTTTATAATTTATATTTCCTAATTATCTTTATAATTTAATATTTTATAAAATACTTTAAAATAATAATCCTAAGCTTATCTTTACCTTTAATCTTTATTAATAATATATATTACTTAAAGGTTAAAGAAAAATAATAATATATTATTATATTTCTTTAATTTATTTATTATAGGTATATAAAATTTAATATAATATAGGTTAATTATTTTAATTATTTAATTAAGAATATAACTAATATTAGCTATTTACTTATTATATTAATTATTATTAATATAATAAAAGCTTAGTTTTATTTTATATATCTTTTAATTATTAAGTAATATCTTAAAGTATATTTTTATAATATATTTATTATATTTAAAGCTTATTTATTATAACCCCCTAGTAATAATTTACTTTACCTTATAATTACTAATATTAAATCTCCTTAGTTTCTTAATTT
>JABFFI010000537.1:0-91360 GCA_013623725.1 Fusarium robinianum | reverse complement strand
GCGCCCGCGTCATCAAAGTCGAGCGCCCCCACACCGGCGACTTTGCGCGCAACTACGACACCCGCGTCCGCGGCCTCTCGTCGCACTTTGTCTGGACGAACCGCTCCAAGGAGAGCCTCGCGCTGGACCTGAAGAGCCAAAAGCACTTTGATGTGTTGAAGGCTCTTCTTTCCAAGGCGGACGTTTTGGTGCAGAATCTAGCTCCCGGGGCGAGTAAAAGGCTAGGACTCGGGTTTGAGACATTGAAGGATGAGTACCCCGGACTCATTGTATGCGACATCTCGGGCTATGGCTCCGACGGTCCCTATCGCGACAAGAAAGCCTACGACCTCCTCATCCAGAGCGAGGCTGGTCTGCTCTCCGTGACCGGGACGACTAGCTCCCCCGCGAAAGTCGGCATCTCCATCGCCGATATTGCCGCAGGGACAAGCGCCTTCCAAAACATCCTCGCGGCACTTCTCAAACGTGCGAAGACAGGAAAGGGCTCGCATATCGACCTATCGATGCTAGAGGCCATGACGGAGTGGATGTCGTTCCCGCTGTACTATGCTTTCGAGGGGGCAGAGGGGCCAGGACGCGCGGGCGCGGCACACGCGGCGATATATCCGTACGGACCGTTTGATACGCAGGGTGGAGGGTCAGTGATGATGGGTGTTCAGAATGAGAGGGAGTGGAAGAAGCTATGCGAGGAGGTGTTGGATAACCCAGGCCTAGCGACTGACGAGCGGTTCGTGAGCAACTCGCTCCGCGTCAAGAACCGTGACACACTGAGGGATATGATCCACACGTCTTTTGCCAGCTTAACCACCGAACAAGTCGTCGAGAGGTTGGACAAGGCGGGTATCGCGAATGCCAAGGTCAACGACATGCAGGGCCTCTGGGAGCATCCTCAACTCCGAGCGCGGGGACGCTGGACGGAGGTTGATACGCCGGCTGGAAAGGTGCCCGCGTTGCTACCGGCTGGTGTGGGGGAGGTGAGTGAGGTGAGGATGGGTGCTGTTCCGGCGTTGGGGGAGCATAATGAGGCTATATTTAAGGAGTTGGGGTTTGATTGGGGTGGACGGGAGTAGTTGCAGCCACTGTTGACGCTGGAATATTGGAAACGTAGAGGTCGGATATATGGTGTTGAAGGAGTTGGGATATGCCGTTTTCAGCTGTTTCAGTAGATATAGATCGTCTACACTTGATAGCAGCGGTCGGTATATATTAGACGATGACAGCAAAAGTCCATGATGCCAGTCTTTCTGTCAAACGTTGTGTCGAGAATTCGAAGCCCTTCTATTCGCTCCACATTCTTTCTCTAGTCATTGCTCAGTTCTATGAGTGTCAAACGACTTCCTGTAGAGACTTGCCAGAGGGTGACAGAAAAGATTCTCCAACAATAACCGTCCCTATCATTGCATCGTGCCCTCTTAGACTGGCGGCCGAGCACACTCCATCACATACGACCACAGCTCGTAGAGAACACGGGGTCCCGTCTGCTCCCCCCTAGTTAAACTGCGAAGCGCCGGACTAGTAGTTGGGTCGGTGACGACCAGCGAATCCCTGGTGTTGTATGTTTTTTTGCATTTTTCTCTATTTTTGCCGTTCATATTCTTTGAGAAGTCGTCTATTTTGTTGACATTTTATGTCGGTGATGCATTGCTTTGGTTTGTATTGATACGTCCCTGCACTGTAGATCCCTGTTGGTTGGTTTCTGACCGGGGTGGTAAGGGACCAGCGATACCTTGGCGTGATGAAGAATGAATAAGGCAGGGCGAGAAAGAGTGAAGGTTGCGAAATGCTATCATATACACTGTGAGACTCAGTATTGTTTCAGTCTTTCCTCACCTCTATAAGCTTTCAGTTTCTTTGCAAGATGTCCTCCAGTCAGCACAGAGAGATGAGTTCGCACAACACGGCTACATACACTTGCTCATAACCTGCAGGGAATCCCTGTAATTGACGATTAGGTTCTTATGGATTAAGCTCTGCTTAACTACTCCGCATCATGCTGGTGATCTAATAAGGGTTGAACCACTATGCATCCTAACTAAAAATTCAGGGTCTTGTTGAGAAACTCGCCGTCACATAGCTACTTATGCTAAAAGCTCTTGATATTACCGTGCTGCCATCGTAACACCTTCATTAAAACTTCTTAGAAGCAAGTCCTATTGCCCGAATTCCTGTGCCAAGCAGTACTGTCTGCGAGTTCTCCTATCGCCATTGGCCCCCTCGAGTAGTGGCTGGCTCGTGTGATATCCCCTGCTCGTTCAGCTGCTTGTTCTAATGCACCATGGTACCATGGGGCACATCCGTTTCCAGCACCTGCATAGGGGAGCTGAACCAGACATTTTGAGCCGGTTGCCCCAAACCCCATAGGGCTGGGATGGCGATGATTTAAATAGCCTCTTCCACCACCCTCAACTCCAATATTCACTCATCCCTCCAAAATCCTCCAGGGTTCAACAACTAAAGACACTAGAGATCCCCCCCCTGTCAACAACTCAGCGCCCCCGCCTCAAGATGGCGACGAAAGTGGCCAAGGTCGCTTTTGAAGCTGTCGCGCTTGGTGACAATGTCGACG
Organism: Fusarium robinianum; assembly: GCA_013623725.1. Lineage (NCBI taxonomy): Eukaryota > Fungi > Ascomycota > Sordariomycetes > Hypocreales > Nectriaceae > Fusarium > Fusarium robinianum. The sequence continues at coordinate 88,794 of JABFFI010000537.1, read as the reverse complement.
AGGAGGTGGCCCAGATATGGAGGGAGGTTGAGCAGCGCGTCCTGAAGATGGCGGGAGGAGATCGAACCAAGATCAACCAGGGCCTCAACATAAACAACGTTCTGCAACACCTGGACCAGGCGCAGGCGAAGGAGAAGAAGGAGTCTGAGAAGTACGCGGTTGTCAAGAACGTCTTTGACAAAACCCTTCAGTGCATCCAGACAGTTGGCGGCATCGTTGCCAATGGAGCATCCTGTGTATGTCGCCCTGCCTCAAAGCAGCATGCTTGGCCAGTTCACTCACTAACCACGCCCGATAAATAGGCCTTTGCACCAGCTGGAACTTGCTACTCTGCTCTCACCTTCGTCATCGACGCCTGGCGTGGATACGAAGGCATCTTCGAGAACCTCGCATCACTACTTGAGAAATGCTGCGAGTTTCTCGGCCGATTGAGCTACTACACGGAGCCCGGCATGGACTCCCAACTGACAAAGGTCGCCTGCCAGCACCTCCAAATCTTCGTTGAAATCTGCGACCAGACCCTAGCCCTCCGAAGATCCAAGCGCGAGCGGTTCTCCGCCTTCATGAAGAAGATGTTCCTGGATGACGACGACGTCAAGGTCCTCTTGTCCCGCATGCAGAACCTGACCGAAAAGGAGCGAGGTCTCGTCTCGGCTCAGACCTGGAAGTCGAGCAACGAGGCGGCCGTCAACTCCAGAGATGGGCTATCCCTGACGCGCAACATGCACAACGTCATCGTCGAGGAGAAGACTCAGAAGCAGTCCGAGAGAGACAAGGAGAAATGGAAACTATCCGTCATCGACGCCTTCGACTTCGACCGCGACATGCTTGAAGTAGATTCTCGAGACCTGTGGGACAAGACCTGGAACAAGCACAGGTCCAACATCATCCCCGGCAGCGGAGACTGGCTCGTCCAAGACCCCCGATTCAAAGCCTGGGCTTCTGGATCCAACTCCTCGAAACCGATCCTCGGCCTCGAGGGCGGAGACGGAACTGGCAAGACAATGCTAGCCTCCAACATCATCCTCCAGCTTCGACGGATGAAGATGACTGAGGTCTCGACTTCTCGAATCATCGTCGCCCACAACATCCAGGAAACAGACTCCAAGTCATCCAAATCAGAAAGGAACGCGAATTCGGTGTCGAGAAACCTCCTCTATCAGCTGGCCCTCGATTGCACGCCGTTCTTGAGAAGCGTGGCAGGGATATGCGACAAGTCCAAGTTCTTCGACAATCCACTAGACATGTGGACGCAATTACTGCTCGAGAACGAGGATGTTTCAAACCTCGACGTCGCCTTCTTCATCGTTCTGGACGGCCTAGGCGACAGCGTCGACGTCTTCACCAGCTTTCTCCAAAAGTTCTCGGACAACCCCCTCGTCCAGCGCACTCGCGTCCTCGTCACAGAAAAGAAAGCGACGTTCGAAGGCATAGAGGAAGCCGGTGTGAAGCTGGACAAGATCGTTCTAGCGGAGGGAAATAAGGACCTCGGACTCTACATCACCAACCGCCTGGACAGCATGGAGATCTTGAAGGACACCTCGAGATCCAGCGTAGTCAAGATGCGGGAAAAGATCCTCAAGGATCTCGTGGCCTCTACTGGCGGGGACTACTACAAGGCTGGCCGCGTCCTCGACAATATCTCCAAAACCGACGACGTCGACGAGATCAACCGCCTCCTCGATACAGCCTCGAGCTCGAGTCCTAACCGAATCGAGGACGATATCGAGATCCTCAACAAGACCCGGACAACAAAGGAGATTGAAGAAATCAACGAGTTAATCCTCTGGGTGAACAATGGCATGGACTGGTTCAGCCCTCGAATGATGGAGGCAGTTCTCTCCCTGAAAGCAGGGCCCGAAGCAGGCACATCGCTCGCATCTCTAGAATCCAAGATCAAGACAAAATACACCATCTTCAACGCAGCCTACAACGCAGTCGAGTACAAGAACTACGGGACGGACGATGTCAAGGAGCAGATCCCCCTCAAGGACAGAAATCCTTCTGGGACAGAAAGCTCGGCAAAGGAGATCCAGCCGACCGAGATCAACATCATCAAGCACTATCTCTCCACGGTCTGCCCTCGCGAACTGTACGAAAAGTTCGGCTTCGACGAATTCTTCGACTTGAAGATGGTGCGCAAGGGCGTGCAGATCTGTCGGGACCCAGACAACGCCCACATCACGCTGCTGCTCCGGTGCCTGACGTGCCTCGCCAACGAGCGGACCGACAAAACCGAGGTCTTGCGTAGTTACGCGAAGGATTCCCTCCTTGATCATCTGAGCCAGACTGACCTGTCGCTCGCAGACCGGTCGCTCAAGGCCGAGGCTGGTCGAATGCTAGTCAGGCTCTTCACTGAACAGTACGCTCTAGACTCGCTCTTTTGTTTTCACTGGTTCGATGAGGACTCCGAGGAGACTGAGCTTTCTTTCGATACGCTACCCCTGAGCTGGGACCATTGGATCTTGGAGGATCAAGAAGGTGTCGAAGCCATCGCCAAGTGGTTCAAGGACTCGGCCGTCATCGAAATGGTCAAGGAGAACCCCATCGTCAAGGCCTTCAACGACACCGAGGTGAAGAATAAGCAAGCGGCTCTCTTTGAAGTCTCGATGAAGCAAGCTGCGACCGATTTGTTCCGGAAAACTTCAACGCGGCGCGAGACCTTGCGAGCCTTTCTCCTCCTATATGAGATTCTCGAAGAGGTTTGTCGAACAACTCGCTGTCTTGATCTATTCTTTCCAAAGGCTAACCTATGAGCGGAATCAGGAAAAGAATACCACTGAAGAGGAAAAGCCCACAGCGCCGGAGGAAGGTGATGGGGCTGAGGAGGCAGAGAAGCCGACCGTTTTAGCTCCCAGTCTTGAAATGGTGCAGCTCGTCGAGGACTGGGCTCAAAGGACCCTCGGCATTGACGAGAAAGACTCCATATGGGAGGCACAAGCCGCCACGCTGCTATCCCTCCTAACAAACAAGAACCTACCCAAATCGACCGCCGAAGAACGAGCTCGAAAAGCCCTAAAGATGGATCCCGACAACTGGACCGCCTCATACGCCCTGTCCCGAGTTGTCGAATCTGACAAAGAGGCCCAGACCCTCCTCGCCGGCGTCATAGACCAGCTCACCGAGGACGACGAGTGGCAGGAAGAGAAAGGACACAAGGGTATCCTCGCCAGGCTGATTTTCGAACTCGGAGACAGGCTGTGGCGAGATGAAGAGATGCGAGACGCCGCTCTAGAGACGTACGAGAAGGTCCTCACGATCGGGAAATCCTTCTCCATCGTTAAGCCGTACTTGGCCATCCTCGAAAAGTGCGTCCTAGAGTCCAAATGGCAGACTATGATCACCTTCTTCGAAGCACTGCTCGACGAGGCGGATGGCGATCCCCTCGCAGTCACAGAATTCATGTACGATAACATCACCAACCACCAAGAGGAGATCCACGTCATCCTCGTCACTTTCCTCAAAGCAACCCAGCGCCACGACCTCGTCGACGGACTCTTCTCTACCACCGCCAAGCACGCCTTCGCCCTCACAAACATCGACATCGTGACGATCTGGAACTTCCTCTGGTACCATGGCAAGATCCTCGTCGAGATCCCCGGCCAGGAAGAGCGCGGCATCGAAGCCTTTGGGAGAGTCCTCAAGGAGGCACCCAAGACGAACCGCGAGACCATCCTCAACACCATAGCCGAGCTATCCGTCCCCGTGTGGCTCAAGCTCGCCACGGCAAAGGACGCCTCGCCCGCCGAAGCAGAGGGCTACTTTGCCAAGATCGACGAGTGCTATCGCACGATTGAGAACCTGAGCATCCAGTACACCTCCACCTCGGTCGCCTTTGCCAAGTACTTCCGTCTTCGCGGGGACGAGAACAGGGCACGACACGTACTCAAGGATCGCGTAGCGGCTTCCCTCGAGATGCTCTCGGACGACAACATCGAGAACGACATGTACTCGTACTTTGAGCTCAACCAGATCTTCTCCGCAGTGCGAGACATCCCCAACCTCTTCATCGTCTTCGAGCTCATGAGGGCCACCAACCAAGCCATCTGGGAAGACTACAGACGACGACAGCAAGAGTGGGAAGCCGAACACGGAAACGGCGACGACGAACAGGCCGCCGCCGCAGAACCCAACATGATACTGGTCTGGTGCGACGCCCACTGCGACGTCAAGTTCACCCAGGTGAGCGGGTTGTGGACGTGTCTATCGCACAGCGGAGGGATACAGCTAGACGACGCATGCTACCAGAAGTGGAAGACGGGCGAGTTGGAGCTGAAGAGCTGTCCGAAGGATCATGAGTTTATGTGGGTGCCGGAACGGGATGATGAGAAGATGGATGCGGTGCCGAAGGGGTCTGTACTGTTTGAGGGTGATACGATTACGTTTGAGGAGTGGAAGGATAAGATCCGGGCGAAATATGTTGACTTTGAGTAGGCAAGGGGTGGGTGTGTAGGTTATAGAGGTGCCTGGAGTTGGTATACACCCTACAATTAAGACGATTTTATTTCTTAAATATCCATCAAGTATGCTTGTTAAGCAAACTACTATGCCGAATACTCAAGCTATTATCCATAGAAACACCAGTTCCAATACCCTTCCACATCCAAGCCCATCCTCACAACTCCCTCCCCAGTCTAGGCAATCTCACACAACCTCCCTATCTCCTATCTCCTCCGTTCCTCATCCACACCAAACCCACTTCCCCAACCCCAAAATCCTCCCTATTCGTACATACATACCTAGTCCCCCTCCCCCCCTGTCCTGCAGCCAAGCTCACTCAAGCTTACACCCTCGGTACAACAGCAACCGAGGTTCGACGCCGGGTTTACAAGTTGGATGGATGGGAATGGCACCAACAATCACACGATGAAGGCCGTTAAACACCTCACTTATCATCAACAAACGAGACGAGATAATCAATCAATCATCAGAGAAAAGAACCCAGCTCGAAATGTGCTATGCCTGATAACTATCTAATCCGCAGAGAGACAAGCAAAGAGAACAAAAGAAAAAGAAAACACAGTTCCCTTCACGCCGTGATAACCCTCGTTTCGCTTCCCAAGTTTAAAGAAGCTTCCTACCCATCATCCTCACGGTATGTAGCCCCCTCCCTTTCGCCTTTGGGGGGGCCAAGGTAGGTCACAAATGTGCAATTCAAGACTGCTGCTTTAACAAGTTCATGTTACACGTACAATCAATCTCCCCCTTCGTCTCTGTTCATTCCTCCCGCTACTTCCTTTCGACCCTTGAAGTCGTCCTCTCCGTTACCTGGCCGCTGCCCCGTCGCCGCCGCCGCCGCCGTCGCCAGTCCCCTCTCTCGGAACGCCTAAAGCCGCCAGAGCCCTTTCCCCTCGGGTCGTTCTAGGTCTAATATTTCCATCGAGGTTACATGTTCGGTTTTAATTCTCTCGCGGTTTCCCACGAAAGAAGAATAAGGAAAAAAACGAAGATGGTGTTCGCATCGGTTGGTCGGGATATCAACATTTCTTTGATTTACAGAGTCTCGAGCTTGTCGAGGATGGCCTTGGTGAACTCGTGGGTGGTGGAGGAGCCGCCCATGTCGGGGGTGCGGACCTTGCTGTGAGGTTGTTAGCAACTGAACCGGCCGTCTTCGTCACGGAAGCACAGAGAGATGATGGGAGTGGAACTTACCCCTCAGCGATGACGGCATAGGTGGCCTTGGAGATGCGGTTGGCGTGCTCATCGAGACCGAGATGTCGGAGGAGCATGCTGCCGGACAGGAGCATGGCAGTGGGGTTGGCCTGGTCCTTGCCCTCGATGTCGAGACCGACGTGACGGCAGCCGGGCTCGAAGACGGCGACGTCACGGCCCATGTTGCAGCCGGGAACGATACCGGGGCCGCCAACCAGGGCGGCGCCAATGTTGGACAGAATGCCGCCGTACAGGTTAGGCATGACCATGACGTCGAACTGCTGGGGGCGGGAGACAGCCTGCATGGAGGCGTTGTCGACAATCATGTCGTTGACCTCCAGGGTAGGGTAGTCCTTGGCGACGTTGTGGAAGGTGCTGCGGAACAGACCATCGGCCAACTTCATGATGTTGGCCTTGTGGATGCAGGTGACCTTGGAGCGGCCGTTGGCGAGGGCGAAGGAGAAGGCGAACTTGGCGATGCGCTCAGACTTGGCGCGGGTGATGATCTTGAGCGACTCGACGACGCCGGGAACGCTCTGGTGCTCGAGGCCAGAGTACTCACCCTCGGTGTTCTCTCGGATGATGCACAGGTCGACGTCCTTGTGGCGGGTCTCGTAGCCGGGGATGTTCTTGATCAGGGAGATGCTGGCGTAGATGTCGAGCTCCTGTCGCATGGCGACGTTGAAGCTCTGGTGGCCAGATCGGCTGATGGGAGTGTGGAGGATGCCCTTGAGGCCGAGCTTGTTGCGCTTAAGAGAAGCCACGCTCTCGCGGAAAGCGTCCTCGGTGCGGCCGGCGCCCTCGAGACCGGAGACCTCGACCTGCTCCCACTCGACGGGGACGTTGTCGGCCTTGAAGACGGTCTTGACGGACTCGGCAACCTCGGTACCGATACCATCACCGGGGATGAGGGTGACGGTGTACTTGCCACCGAACTTGGCGGGCTTGAAGATATCGGACTGGACGGTCGCGAAGGATCGAGTGAGCTGGGGTTGTTGCTGGGCCACGCCGCGCAGCAGCTAGAGAGAGGGAGAGAGTGTTAGCGACGATGACGTTTTGGATGAATTGCGAGGTTGAGAATGCGCAGAGCATGATGAGCCGAGCCATTGCCGTCTGATTGTCCGTTGTCTGACACGATGCTGTCCTCCTCTTTGCTCCCCATCCTCGATGCTGTCCATTTCCTTTGTTGTATCGTTTTCGTCGTCATTGGTGGCGATCATGACATGATGGTGTTTTCTTGCCCACCCCATCCCTCCCTCCTCTCCCTCCACAACGATCAATTCGTCCCAGCCTCGTCGAGCCACGACTAACAGACAACCAGGCAAACAAACAAACAAACAAGCGAACGGACGAGGTCGAAGAAAAGTAATCCACACGTACCTGGGCCGATCGAACTGAGCCTCGCGACAACATGATGACGAAAAATGCGGGTTAGAGAGGAGAGCTTTCTTGAACAAGGGCGATAACAACAACAGCAACTGCTACGCGCGCGCGAGGCTGCCGTCACACACACGAAAGAAGAGGAGGAGGAGGGAAAGGAAGAGGGCGGAGGTGATTCTTGATTCTTGTTTTTCTTTTGGATAACAAGCAAGAGAGAATGGAGGAAAAAGAGAGGAAAGGAAGGAGAAGAGAAGTAGGAAAGAAAGCAAGAAAGAGGAAAAAGAGCAAATCGCGCAACTCGGTTCCCCCGTCGCCCAAGGTTCCCATGGCCCATGGTCCATCCGCGGCCGAGCTTCGTTCCACTAGGTACCCATTACCGAGACGAGACCTCTCTTTTTTTTTTCTGGGCCTCTTTACTAGAACAAACGTCCAGAACAAATCCTTTTTTTTTTCTGACTTGCCGTTCTTTTTCGGCTGCCGCTCGGAAAACCAACGGAGAGCGACGTCTTGGTCCGAGAGGGATTAAGTGGGGGGGTCCAAGAAAAAACCCAAGTTCTGGCCGAAGAGGTTTTAAGCCTCATGCGGTATCTTGTGGATGACTTTCCTTCGGAGAGGCCGGGGTCCGAGATGCTGACTTTGACGCCTCTTCCGGATTAGCGGTGTTTAGGGGCGAAGATGGGCCCTCCATTACCGTCCTCGAGTTTGACTACGGCCCGGGTTTAAAACAATAGAGGGGATGGGCTATCAATTCCAACGACGTCACTCCCGGAACGAAGCTGAATTCGAGATAACGTTACATACCTTACCTTACCTTACTTACGGAGTACTACGGAGTACATCCAGATATATCTTCAATGGCTATGATAGCACAGACACTTAAAACTCCAGCCTCCTTCACCTTGATAGGCCATTCATTCCCTCAATTCAACTGCCTGACCTGTGGATCATGAAACGTCTACGACCTACGCCTCCATCTCAAGGCTAATATCGAATGGCCTCCCTCCCCGCCAGTGGACCCCTTCTCCATCTTTTGCTATCCATGATACCCACTGAATCCATGATAATATTACCACATCACTCCACCTACATACACCAGCCACACCTACTATCTATCATTCATACTCCGTACTCTCACTTCAAATGTAATACAATTCCCCAAGTCTATCTATCAATTGCCTTCATGACATACACCAGCCTCAGGCAATTCTAAATTGGTTTCACCTCCAAGGCCATAGAAAGCACACATGTTCATCCGCCAGCGTAGCCTGCCTTGTCTTTTTATCTCATACCAGCCGGTCTTCCCGGTTCAAGTTGTTCATCTGTCCAGTGTCCATCAACCAACCAAGATGGCTCTCATAAACCTTCATACATCCATGTTGTCCCAAACTCCAAATCAAAAACATCTACGCTGCCGCTCATGGGCACGACTGGCCTGCCCAACATTGCTCAACGCTTATCCATAAACGCTCATTTCCGCTTCACCGATTTAGTGTTTGCTTCCCCCTAAACTTCACACCTCGTCTTCATCCAGGGGCTCTACTCGGACCAAAATCTCTTCGAGGAGACCCTCAAGGAAACTCCCAGCGTCTCTGCCAGTTCCCACCGGCTCCGCCTTGTCGTAATGATCAATCTCCTTGCACACATGAGCCAGCTTGTAGACAAGCTTCCGCAACTTCTCATGCGCCGCCTCTGCACGCTGTTGTCGAGGTGTTCCCATGGCGGGGTTCTGCCCGGGTCTGTGCAGTTGCTGGAGGAGAATCTGCCGCCTCTTCAGCGCTTCCTCCAGTGCCGGGAAGATGACATCATTGAGCGCGTCCAGCTCTCCGTTGGGATTCGTCGGTGCCGGTGCGGGAAATGATGACGGAGCAGTAGAGAAATCCCACGAGTTGCTAGATTGTGTCTTGGAGGGAAGAGGTCGCGGTCCCTGGGCGGTTGCTTGTGGAACGGGGGTGTTAACTCGTTGTTGGGGAACTTGCTGCCCCGAAGGTACCCTCTGCTGCTGGGCTACCGGGCTGCCTCTGTATGGCGGAATCTCCGGCAGACTGATCTGTGCCACCCTCGAGCTCGACGGCCGCGACTGATTCTGGTGTGCTGGCGGTGCTGGAGGCTGAGGACTGGCTCTGCTCTCGAGATTCGACGACATGTTCAGGTTAAGCACCCCCATGTCGCGCTGTAGCTGACTCTGTAGATCGTGGTCATAATCCAACGACTGACCAGTTGGTGCTGGTGGCAGTCTCAATGCCCGAGGAGTCTCTGCACCCTCTCTTGACAGCCCCTTCATAGGGCTCTGAGGAAGTGGTACCCTGGTAGGAGATGGCAACCGTTGAACAGGAACGGGTTTTCGCTGGGGGCTCGTTTGTCGCGTCGTCCCTGCGTTGGCCGCCTTGACCGTGTCGCTTGGCTGCAGCGCAAAATCTCGAACCTTGCTTGGACTGCCCTCACGTCGCCGGTCGCCGTAATCGTCCGCGCTTTCCAAGGGTCGCGCCGTCGCGCGTGCATTCGTCGCGCTCTCATCCATAGCGTTGAGGCCCGGCCGGTTGACAATGCCTCCGCGCTCACCAACAAGCCTGACCGTGCCGAAATCCCACATGTCTTCATCCACACGCTCGCGCTCCGGCGGGGCTCTGTTGCTGCCGCTATCCCAATGTTCCTCTTCATCTGTCTTGTTTGTGGCCGCCCATCGGGAGTGCCTTTCGATAAGCTCCGTCAAATAAGTAGTTCGCTTCGCCCTCTTCACAAAAGGATGCCGTAACAAGTCCCGAGCAGTTGGCCGTTCCTTGGGGTCTCGTTGAAGGCAGAGCTCGATAAACTCTTTAAAGGCCCTGGTGAAGTTGCCTTCGAGGCGCGGCGGCGGGTTCTTAGGAATGAGGAAAAGAACCTTCATAGGATGAATATCCGCGTACGGGGGCTCTCCATTGGCCAATTCGAGAGCAGTGATACCCAGCGACCAGATGTCAGCCTTGTGGTCATACCCAGACTGCTTGATAACTTCCGGTGCCATCCAGAAGGGTGTGCCAACAAACGTATTCTTCTTCGTCATAGTGGCAGAAAGCTGACCCGAGACGCCAAAGTCGGCAAGCTTGACTTGACCGTTGCTGCTGAGCAGGACATTGGCAGCTGTTCGGGTTCGTCAGCGTCAGCTCGACACGGCCATTGCTAGGGAACACAACAAGAATACTCACCCTTGACATCGCGATGCAGCTTCTTGTCCGAATGCAGATAGTCTAACCCCAGCAGGAGCTCCCGCATGATGATCGCGATGTATTCCTCCCCAATAAGTCCAGGCTTCATCAGATCTGCGCAGCTGCCCCCGGAGCAGAACTCCATGACAATCCATAGCTCGGCACCTTTGGCATAGGACCCGTAGTACTTGGTAACGTACGGGGACTGTAGCTCGGACAAGATGGCTATTTCCTGGATAATGTCCTCGACCTCATCCTCGGCGCTCTCAATATCAATGACTTTAATGGCGACAGCCTCTCCGGTGCGCTTGTCAACGCTGCATGCCAGGTCAGGTTAGTTGAATGATACAAGAGCACCAAAGATCTCGTAGAGAGAAGAAAAGGCCATACCCTTTGTAAACCTTGCCAAAGCTACCACCACCTAGGCGCCGTCAGTATCATTACCCCTAGGAAGCTCGCCCATGGGAGCCACGTCCCAACTCACCAATGCAGTATTCCTTCGAGTAGAGAAGCTCCGGGTCCAACGCCTCATTGCCCTCGTCGATATCATGCTCGCGATCCGCCATGTTGGGAGCTTCGATCCGTCGTGGACCTCGTTCGTGTGTCGTTCTTGGGTCGGGTCGGCGATCGAGGGGATGATGGATGGGCGTCAACGTACCACGCCGCTTCAACTGGTCACGAGGGGTAAGAGACTAAGACTTCTCTGCGTGTATCGCCTGTGGAAATGGAAATATACGCGATCGCCTATGTCTTGCCAGACACTCGAACCGTCCGATCGGCTTCACGGAATCCCCTTGACCGGGTCGTCGAGGTTCGAAATTGGTGGTTTTGGCGGTGTCGGTTGCAACCCCACCAACGAACAGAAAAAAAGAGAGGCGTTGGCCTATCTCGTCTCGTCTCGTTTTGTTTCGGCTGTCAACCACAACAATAACAACAACCGACGGAGATTGAGCGCCCTTATCTATCCGACGTCGCAGTAGGGAGAATGGGAAAAGAAATGCAAGGGGTAAAATGGGAGATGAGTAAAAGAGTGACACATGAACAACGAGAGGAAGACGTGGAGTAAGAATAACCACCTAGAAGACAGCACCCCGTAATGGGAGGATAGTTGCAGAACCCAAGGTCCAATGAGATTAGAATCTTGGGTCAGAAAACGCGAAATGAGGGAAGCTTGCTCAGCCCAAACGCTCATGGTTCGCGCAGCCAATCCAATCCCAGAACGGCGGCTAAGTAGAGAGAAAAAAAAAAGGCACAGCTACGATGACGGTGCACCTACCTCCACTACCTAGTGCAGATTACAACAACTGGAAACGCCTGGGCGAGCACCTTCCCGTTCAAGGGTTACCCTGTTGTTCGTTGGTGTTGACACGCCTTCTTCTGAGACTCCCTAGTGCCCTATTAGTGGGGGAGGGGTACCCTAACGTTAGGGGATTGTTGAGGAGCAACCACCCGAACGACCACCGCCTACCGTTTAAGCGTCGGAGAGCGCTGGTGCAACCGTTGTGGCGGGGGGTCTTGCCCATTGGGTTCCCGCGCCTAACGCAAGGTACGGAGTGCAGAGGATTAAAAAGGAGAACACAACACCCAGGTGATAAAGCAACCAAGGACAAAAAGAAGGGTCTGGCCGGGGATTGAACCCGGGACCTCTCGCATATTTGCTTCGGGTTAACCCTAAGCGAGAATCATACCACTAGACCACCAGACCAGATGAACCTATCAATTGATAGGCTGATTGTTGGAAATCGGTGTCGTGTAAGCGTATATACAGGACACAGAGCGCCAAAGCACTCATGGGAAATATTCTGCAACAAATCCCGTCCCGTCCCCCACAGCCAAGTCAGTCACTCAGTCTAAGTCGTCGCCGCCGCAACCAGCGCCAAAGTTTCAAGCCACCCACTCAACGGTCAGGGGCTCGGCATCGCCATCCATTGGCTGTGGCATCACCAAGTTTCCCATTCCCGGTAAATAGTGAAACACCTTATGTCTATTGCAAAGGCCAGTGCTCAGTCCACCATTGGAGCTCGTCCTGAAATTTGAACAATCTTACCTGCATGTTGACAACGCATCGCCAAACTAGTACGGTGTACTCGACGACAAACACGGGCATAAGATTCTGTAGCTTACCAGCAAGAGGCGGCCGAGTTTAATGATGTGGTCTGAAAGGGCTGAGGCTAGAATCTTATTATCGACTCGACAAGTTGTTGATTGGTATGCACAAAGATCGGGTCCTGCATCGTCCACTGTGAATGGCCTCACTCAAATCTCTCATCACGCAAATAGACGTGCTATTAGATCCTGCTTCTTCTCCCACTGCACTCTCGCTCTTCTCCCTTTGTCCGCAATCACTTCGCTATGGCTCAAAATACCCGTCCGATACCAGAGCCAACAGGTCTTCTGGCAATCATCACAACAAGAGAAACATTGGTCTAGCCACCATATGACGCCAACTCATATCTCATGCCTGCAACAAAAAAGGGTCCAAAATAATAATAAAAACAGAACCATCCCAGGCGTGCCTTCATGATGCATCTGAAAAATAGGTACCTGCCTGGCCCCCCAATTCCTGTGTCAAGTTTGCGTGCACTCCATGCCTCCCACGAGTCTATCTGCAAAGTGTCAAAATGCTTCATTCCCACGACGCTCCGTTTAGAGAATAGCTTTGCCCCCCGAGTTCCTTCACGCCGTATCGCGTCCCATCGCCCATATGTTGATCTTAGTCCTCGATAAACTCAATCATCACTGTTCCCTGCTTCAAACCAATCTCCACGATGGTTGCCTCGAGGCTCTCTATCAGATCTTGCCCCTGTGGCATCTTCTTCAGCTCAAACTCGATTCCCTCTTTGCCCTCCATTGGCTCCGCCTTTAGCCATTCGTAAATCCTGCGCACAGAATCTTGGAGATTGAACCTGCGGATGACACGGCCATTCGGGTGCCGGAACTGGATACGGGTCGTCGTAGCCGGGTTGTTCTCTGGCTCAACCTGGGGATTTGTGCTCGAAATTTGGGCAAACAGGTTTTGCTCGACGGGTTCCTCCGGTTCTTTACCCTTGCCCTCGCTTCCCCCGTCTTCCGGTGTCTTCGTCAAGGCGTCCGGATCGTGTACATTGGGCGTGGATGTTGATCCCCGGCTTCCAGCTGCCTCCAGACTGTTCCTGAGAGCCATTTCGAGCATTTCCTCTTCTGTCATCCGCTCAACATCGACAACTTGAGGCTTTCGTGCCGTGGCCTGGGCAACAGGGTTCTTGCTGTTGGCCGCCAAGCTATACCGGTCGAGGAACTCGGCCAGCTCTGCATGAAAGTCTGCAGCACTAGGGAACGGCCGCCCGCTCCAGACCTTGACCTGCTCGCCCGTTCGCGGATCGATAATGGAGACATGGGGGTAGTTGTCGGGGTTTTCGTGTGTCTGGTTTGGGAAGTAAAACGTGACGTATTCCTCCGCATCTGGAAAGTCCTTGTCGTATTGAAGGAAGATAAAATTCTCCGTAACCAAGGTACGCACAGCCTCGTCCTTCCAGATGTCGCGGTTTAGAGCCTGGCAGTTAAAGTCATTCATGTCTTGGAGGTTAACCAGGATCCACTTCTTGTCCTCCTTTCCGAGTGATCGGGCTTCATCCCAGCTCAGGTGAGCCATCATATCGTAAGGGGGTCGGAACAGATCCTCGAGCCGTCGTGCGTGGGCGCCATTCTCGGTTGATCGGGCCGGGGGATGCTCAGGATCAGCCCAGATTTGCTGTGAAAACGGCCCTCCCGTTCGAGCTGTACAAGGTCAGAATTTCCCTGCCACTCTTTTCATAGCGCCAACTCACATTGATTCTGGCGGCTCCTCCTGAGCCGCTCTAGGAGAGCTGCCTCCATCCCGTCATCATGGTCACCACCGCCCCAGCCTGGAGCAACCAATGTCTCAGTGGTCCGCGCGATGGGGGCTCGCACATCATCTGCACCTCCCGACCCAGAACCGTGATTCTCTTGGTAGAGCTCTTCTTGCAAACGCTTGGCCATGGCCATATCCTCCTCCTCCTGCGCAAGAGCCGCCGCGTGGGCTGCCTGGGCTGCCCCGGCTCTCTCGTTCTCATCGTCGCGGTCACTGTCGTCGAATTGCATGTCCGCATCATCATCGTCACTCTCAATGTGAATAATGCCATCCGAGTCTTGTCTGCCCAAGTTAGGTCGAGAGGTCGGTGCTGGAGGGTTCGTGGGTGCTGAGTTCGCGGACAGACCAGCTCCGACTCCGGAGGCGAGTTCCGGATTCTCGTAGAACAATTCGACGGCACGCTCGAAGTTGCCCGCAGTCATCTCCAAGAAGCTGCGAGCGACATCGGCGCTGGCGCCAGTTATGGCAATGAACGTGGAGATGGTGTCGTCCATGGCTCTGGCGACTCTCTCCCAACACAACACCTCAGGCGAGTTTGCTTAAGCGGTCGGCTGTTCCGTAAATTCGGGGGTTGGTGATGGTAATCGTAGATTGTCGAATTATGGCAGATCAAGGCAGCGCAGGATCCTTCGAAGATTTTCGACGAGAGTGTCGCCAAGCAAGACAAGTGAAGCTTTTCAAGGAGTGTTCGTTTGCCCCGCGTCCCTACGTAGCGGGGAGAGCGTCAGGAGATAAGTAGTTGTCAGGCGTGGTAGACAGTGCAGCTCTTCAAGGCTACGGTAGTCGGGCGTCTCTTTCTGATTCGGCTCGTGGTCTCCGGGGCTTTCGTTTCGAATACGTGTCTCCTCGTTATCGTTCGCCGCGCTTTGCATATTTCGAGGCAGGCTTGAATTCTGAGGCGGAAGTGAAGATGAAGTGCGGAAGTTGTGAAGCACAGACAACCAAGAAGGTGACAGGCACCCAACCACAGTGACGCAACAGTGCCGGTGGAGCGATGGCGCTAGTTAGCGGGTGGCATGGAGGGGCAAAGAAACCAAAGCGGTGGCGGAAAATCGATGACGCGATTGCGACGGGTTAGACACCTACCCTACACCTACCTCCACAACGAAGAAGTAATCACAATCAGCACACACAAAGTCGATGGAAGTCCATCATGTCATATTCTATTCACCATACCACAATTCTTCAAGTCTAACCACTATCTCGCTCGAGGAATAACGACACTTACTTCAATTTAAACTAGGGTTTGTGAATTGCATCCATCACTAGGTAAACACCGAGAGAAATCCCAATCTATCATAAACATCTATACACAGCAAATCAACACGCACAAATTACTACAACCCAGTGAGCACCTCGTTCAAAACCTTCTGCACCTCCAATGACCTCTCGCCCGCCAGAGCCCTTCTCACTACAACCTCGAGCTCTGCAAGATCCGGCGCACCCTCACCAAACACCCCCCTTGCTTTGGCCTTGAGCGTGGCCGCACCCGCCTTGGCCCTCATCACTCTCTGTGCCTCCGTACCCATGTCCGTATTTTCCAGGTCGAGGCTAGAGAGATAGGAGAGCGCGATGGGGGAATTCTTAGGCGATGAGGAATTCCCCGCGTCATTCATGAGGTCGTGAACGCATTCGTACCAGACTTCTCGTCGAATGCTTGCGAATCCCACGCTGTCCAAGAAGGGCTTGAGGAGTTCCATGATTTTCCCTAGAACCGCCAGTGGGTTGCTCTTGATACTCGCCGGGGAGTATCCCCGGGCAATAGCTTCCAGGCCATTGGCGGCAGTCTCTTCGACAAGATCTTCATTCGAGTCAACCGCCATCCTCTCACCGTCTCCGAGTGCTTCCAGATGAGGCGTCACGATCTCTGCGATCTCATCAAGCAAGTCGAGATCGTCACGGGCCCGAGCAAACTTCCAAAGGCAGCGGAACGCAGGAACCCGATACTTGTCATTGTTGCGCTTGGCTTCTCGAAGCGCGATCTTCTTCATCTGCGCGGCGATCTTCGAGTCTGACGTCCACAAAGACCGTCCTTTCTCCACGAACTGTGGGAAGGATTCGAGCAGCTTCTCTTTGCCCGGGAACGTCTTTAGGGCTAGGGTCTTCTCAAAGACGGGCCAGATCTTGGTCAAGTTGGACTCGCTTATCTGACCGCTTGTGTCGCTGGCTCTGGCGACTTCGAGAACCATGTCTGCAACAGTAAAAGCTCCGGCGTGTCGTAGAGCCCACTGAGCGGTGTCGAGGCAGCGTTCAATGAGCGCCGCAATCTCAGGGACATAGCGAGCCACAGTTCGGCTACTTCCTGCGTGCTGGTTCCACACCTCCTTGAAGGCTTTGCTGGTGTGCTCATCTGTATCGTGGGATCCGAGATATGCAAATGGAAGCAACCGGGTCTCGAGCATAGAGAAGTGATCGGGCGAGATCTTCGCCAGGGCCACAATGACATCCGAGACCTTCTGTCGGCGAGTCTCCTCTTCCGCTTCAAAGTACATGTCGACGAATCGTGTACAAAAACGGCTCTTGGCAGACTCTGGGACTGCTCTCATCATGTATGCATTGGCACGGGCATATGCCTGACTGACTTCGTCATTCTTATCCATCGACTGCTTCTCCATGAGACGAAGGAACCGCGCTGCGAATGGCTTCACATCGTTGGTGTGACGGGTGAACAGCGTCGTCAAGACTCGACTGCATCCGATTTTGGTGGGCATCGCAATCGCACTCTTCATCGCGGACTCGAGTCCAGGCGCCAACTGATCCATAACCTCGGAATTGACAAAGCGAAGAGAGTTCTCAATCGCTTCGGAAATCGGAGACTGATTAACCATCTGCGACCTCAACCTGTCAATCTCATCTCGGCTGTCCTCGCCGGCTCGTTGGTAGTAGTAGTTGATCTTCTCCGGTTCAATGGAACTCAGGAGTCCTAGGAGCCGAGGAACCATATCACTGATGAATGGCCGAAGGGCTTTGCCTCCCTTTTTCGTAATGTCAATGACAGTGATTGTTGAAAAGATTTGCACCTCCTTGACCGAACTTTCGATGCCCTTGTCGGACAATAGGAATGGAAGAGCCTCCTTCATCATGGCATTTGCAGCGGAGCTATTGTTCCCCTCCTCGAGCTGCCGAACGAGGCTAGTTGAGAGAGCCATGCAAAGCTTCAATGCGGCACCTCGGACGGTACCCTTGACATCGTCGAGCACTTTCAGTGCCACCGTCCAAATGTCTCGATAGTACTGTTCGTACTGATTGAAGGGCCGTCCATGGATAAGATCAGAGATAGCGGCACAGCTGGCTTCCCGCATCCGCCATTCTCGCCCCAGGATGCTCTTCAGCAGGTCGGCCATGATAGCATCAAAGTGCGTGTCGATCACTGTGGCGGAATCCTTGACGAGGGCCTTCCAGATGTCGTCCATGGATCGTTGGACGTTCGAATTAGGATCGAATCGGTATCTGAAGAGCTTAGGATAGAGCTTTGGGTCGATCTCTGAATCTGACAGAATGTTGCTGAGGCCAAAGCGACCGAAAGCAGACCGTGTCGACCACGTTGCGGCATTTGCAGCTAGTGACATGAACTTATATACGAGCCGTTGGTCACCGACTTCGTTGGCCAGATTGACAATGTCCTTGTATGAAGTGATCGAGTTTCCTTCTCCTGTCGGGAGGGCACCCGGCTCAAAAAGCTCAGTATCCTGGTCCACCTTGAGTTGGGTTCCCGACCCAGTGAACGCTGAGACCAGATCCTTGATCAGGGTGCTCTTCAGCTCTGCATCGCCACGCTCGTAAACCAGGGATAGTCCACGCGACGCAGTCTCTTGTACGAGCTCATCGCGTGCGCTCAAAAGTCGCATAAAGGCAGCCTGCGCTTCCCGGAGTCTGGACTGAACCTCGCTGAGGTGAGAACAGTACTGGACGATGCAGAATAGCCAGACACCGCTGGCCTTGAGTAGTGACGGCTTGGTTGTTTTGCAGTCAGTGAAGAGCTTGTCAAGCACGGCGACAAGTCTAGATGTGCGACATCCATGCCGTTGCTGGCAACCCCGAGACTCCACGTCCCGTGTCAACTTGACATAGTCGGAATCCCAAAGGGCAAGCGTCGCAGTGATGGCATCTCCAACGGTGAACTGAACCTCCACTTGCTTGTGTTCGTGAATGGCAAATAGAACCTCTAGAATCTTTCCAAGGATCCCGTGTGACCACCCATCGTCACTCATCGGGGTGTCGCCATCATTTGATTCTTGGAGACCGGCTGCCAACCGACCAAGAGCGATGATGGCCTTTTCGTTGCCCTTCTTTGCTTGAGCCGCAAGTTTTTCGACCACAACATCGATAGAGTGTTCGCCTTCACTTTGGGGAATTGCGAGCCCCGCCGTCCACAGCTGGGCAAAAGAGTCCAAGGCCGTATCATAGAGCGACGATGGGATGTGTTCACCGGTAAGTAGGTGCAGAGGGTACTCGACGTTCTCCGGTATGTCTTGCCCATAATACACGCAGCGCGAGGCAACGTAGCCCCAGGCTAGAAGTGCACCCTCTGCGTGGTTCAACTCAGGTCCCGCCAATTTCTCAGCGTTCTCGGACGACTTCATTAGCGTACGGAGGTGGTCCTCGACCCATGATGAGTCGTTGGCAATATGAGCGGCGAGGATTCCCAAGGCTCTTGCTGTAAGCAACCTCACCTGTCCGTTGTTCGATCCGATCAACGGCAAAAGGCTGCTGCTGAAGCGAATAAGCGCGCTTAATGCTCCGCCAGGGCTGAGAGATGCGACATCGACGAAGCAGCGGATGCTCTCTTCTGTTATTCGTGTTTCCTTAGAACAGGCGCCATCAAGGCATGCCTTGAGGTAAAAAACCACATATCCACTGTCGACAGTATGCAAGTACGCAAGAATCTTCTCCCTGGTTTTGATATCCGTCTTGATGCGGGCATCAAGAGTCTGCACCCAGTTGGGGTCGATCTTGAAGTCATCAAGAGCGCTGAGAAACAGAGCGTACTTGCAGTAGCTCAAAGCGGTTGGGAAAGCCATAATCTGGCTACCCTCGTAGTTTTCGTAGATGGAGTGCGACTCCCCGTTCCGCTCTGGTATCTCCTGTGGTTGCGAGTGTGATTCAGGGGTGATCAAGGCACCGAAACAAGTGATGACCATCTCTTTCCAGTCTGGAAGGGTGGGATTGTCATCAGCATGTGCGTAATAAGTCCAAGGGTCAAGGCCCTTCTGTCCCTGCTCGATAACTTCACTTCGCTCCCCTGGACGCGCCCCGATGGCAAGAATATCGATCCAGCGCCCCATGATGTCGGATGGCAAGAGGCATTGGTTTGCCCATTTGACAACTGCGTGACGTGTGCTCCGTATGGCGGGCTGTTCGTCTGGTAGATACATGAATCTCAGAAGCATCGACTTCAGCTCGTTCTCACTACTGCCCACGTTGGGGGGGATGCTTGTTGCCAAGCTTGAAAGAGCTCCGTCGATGTTGACGATGGCCTCGCTCGTCGGGTCTTCTGACAATGATTGAAACAGCCAATTTGCAAGGCTGAGTCTATCAGCGACAGGCGTGTCGGCGTTTCTGGAAAGCACACCGATAGTTTCGTACGCTTTTGAGCGTAAGGTAATATCGTCATGCGATGCTTGTTCAGGCCTAGGCCAGCCTTGTGCTTCGATGTACGCCCTCATTTTCTGCATAAGAGGGAGTGCAATGGTGAAGCTCTCTTTCGTAGGTCCAACCTGTGCAACCCATGACAGATACTGAAACAAGGCCTTGTGTAGCTTTGTGCGCTCTAGGGCACTGGCGGGTTGTAGGTGGATTCCAGAGAAATCGTTTGATTGTGATGGCGAGAAGTCAAGGTTCACCACAGCCATGATTCCGTCAGACATGGTTGTCGAAACAGTAGATTTCAAGAGCATCGCCAAGATGCGTGTGCGGTATGCAGCTGGTAGGATAGAGTGCGCCTGGAAGAGGCGCTTGACCAGAAACTCATCCTCCATGGAAACGGAACTTCTCTTGAGCACTTCCTCAGCGGTAGAGGCAACTCTGTTGTCGAAGCTAGAAGCAGCATAGAGCGCCGGCAGAAACTTCTCCTCGTCTGTGAAAGCACCGCTGGCGAGGAGCGTCACCAGCTTCACCTTTAGCTCCGAAAGCCGTTGGAAGATCTTCTGCGATTCGGGATTCTCCACAGAGAGCCCGTCGAGCTCCTCCTTGGTCAAGGTTGGATTGACCTCAGCCCATGGCTGTCTTCCGGCAGGAGCCCTCAACCGGAGAAAAACGCCGATCAATTTGGCAAGGAACTTTGCGTCAGCTTCATCTGAGAGGCCGATCGATTCCCTGAACGCTGCATCTTCCTTGCTTCCCCTGGGTGGAATCCGCACATCTAGCAGAAGTCGGAGGATGATGTGGAACAGTGCTCCGGCCCTTGGCTGACCTTCCTCCTTGGCAAAGCCTGGTAGAGCCTTGGGGATAAGGTCCCTCCGATCGACATCATCTAGACGTTCTAGACTATGCTGGATGCCAGAAAGATCTAGCTGCTTCACCAAAGGAGAGTCGCTCGACTTGTATTGATCAAGAAGCGCGCCCACTGGTAGCACAACTCTGCATTGTATCAGCGTCTGATTTGGGCAAGGAAGCCCCGGCCATCTATGCCACTTACTCTGGGGGTTGTATGAATGTTTTTAATCTGGCAAAGATTTGGACCACCTGTGATGTCTCAATAGCTGTTGGCGGTGAACTTGGGGACCACCACTCACTTTGGACCTCACTTCAGCATGTTCACTGGCGGCCTTGAGGAGAACGGGTGCAAGGTAACGTTGCAAAAGCTCGTGTAGCTTCTTCTCTTTGTTCGCGACGTTGAGAATCTTGAACTCGACGTTGTCAAGTAGCTGGAGTTCCCGATCCTTTGATGCCGCCATGTTTGGATGGGGACGCTGGGCTTTGGGATACAAGGCTTAAGCCGTAAAGACGGCGAAGAAGAGGTAGATATTAGGGGTGTGGGAGGTAGAACCCGTTAAGACCAGTCAATGGATGGACGTAGGCAGCTCTGGGTGACGATCTCGCAACACAACCCAGGCCACGGTGATGACATTGCATATGATGACTAAGCACAAATAGAAACACTGTTTTCGCAACAAATGCCCAAGAATACTGTCTGAGAAGCCAAATACAATAAATATCTATCATGACTACCCTATTATTGCGCAAGGAGAAAGTGAAATATGATTTAACTCGTAATAGGCTACATGTCAGAAATCGCATGACTACCTACCTACTATGACTTTGCGACATGTGTCACACCTGCAACGACCATGGTGTACAATCACGTGACTGCGATGGCGCAGAAGAGACATGTCAATATTGTCACCTGGAGTTGGGAGAGAATTATGATGATATTCAAGGCATATATGAAGATTGAAGTTTTTCTGGTCACATATCCCATCATGGAGCGGAACAGGCATGAGGCTATGCATCGAGCATTGAGATATGAGCAAGAGCCTTCTGGTCTTGGGGCGCTGAGCTACCAGGTAGACACGTAGACATGTTAGATTCGGGTCAGAGTACGGAGCACTAGTAACAGTAGACTGCGTGCGTGACTGGTATCTTGTCTCCCCATGGAAAGCAGGACAAGATAGAAAACGACGTTAAGCTTGAGAAGCGCCCGCAACATCTAAACCTCATTGAGCTGGGCTTGGACGGCGTTTCTTCACGTTACATGCCCTCACTTTCATCTCAAACCAAGGTCGGTCACATGGTCACCTCAGGCGAAGACGGACGTAGGTAGGCGAGTTGAATGATGTGTAACCCTTTCGCCGCAAGCAATAGGCCCTTACCGTGACCTCTAGATGTTTCTCCGCCTAATCCACCCGGAGTATGATACCGGATCGGTCCTCTCGAAGAGCACAAGACGGGGACGGGCTGGATGCGCCGGAAGCGTCGGGCCAGAGGGATCCACACAAGGACCGCCGTTCTGGCTCGGTAGGGTTCACGCCCGCATCGCCCACAACCTGGAGGAGGCAACCCGGACTAAAAGCGGAAATGGGAAGGGCTCCTCTCCACCACACCAAGACCTGATACCTAACTCCGGGTTCTACTGCCAGCTGGCTGTTTGTCCAATCGAGCACGTCGCGTCTTGGGAACGCAAATGCTTCGTAATCGGAACGTGGCAGTGCTCATTCATTTCCGAGAGACAAGACAGTGATGAGTCCGTTGCTGGCTATAGGCACAGATTTCTGGACGTGGTTCAGCATGAGGAAGTATGTACCTCGCAGCAATATCATCAACCTGCAGTTTCTACACGTTGTGAGATATGATATTGGTCCTTCCCCTCAAGAGCCTCGAATTCCATTCTGAAGCTCGGACGCCATTAGTGAGAGTTAGCAAAGTGGCCACCGAACGTTCCTGAAGCGAGGGAGGTCACACACACACAGGGGAGCTGGTGAACAAAGCCCTGCTGGCTTTGGAGGGCTGAGTCGCCCCCGCATCGATAGAGGCACGCCAGCAGGGAAGACCGTTTTCCCTAGCAACTGTCTGTCAGAAAAAATGAGGTGACTCTTGTGTCATTGGGGGGAGCTAAAAAATCTCATTTGGATTCCCGCTACTGTGCAGAATCGGACAAGTCCCGTGATTGAGAAACTCATGCAGATGGCTTCAACCACACTGAATCCTCGATTGAGCAGAGGCATAATGCCTTCCTGATGTTGAGACCCTTTTTATTGCTGACCCATGAAACCAGGAAAAGGTGTTTCGTCATCGGATGCCGTTGGCGTGAACAGACTGGATGGAAGGGTTGCCAGGGGCTCTGGAGGATCTGCAAACAGTCTCCGGGACCCCGGTCCTGACGGGATGCGGCTGGAGAACAGGAACAAAAGAGCTTCAAGTAGGCGTAGCAACCGTTGATGTTCAGCACGCCTCAGTCTGTCTAGGTCCGACTTGGAAACGAGCTGGCAGATTGTCATTTCCTCTCAACATTCCTGTTTGCGGTCCATCCAGCATTGGAAGACTTCCTTGGCTAAACTAGGGATTGTGGGTGTCTTGCATGAATATTGGAGGAGTTCGAAACCAGGTTCCTGACTCTCAAGAGCATTGACCTGTGTGAAGCGTTGCCTGACAACTGGCCCTGTTTCGAAGCCCTGACGCAACCTCTAACTGAACACATGGTTGATGATGGTGGTTGACAACCTACGAAGTAGCTTGCCCTCGGTGAGGCCGGTGTCGATGCTATCGCGGGTGACCTTGAGGATCTGATTGGGCAGGCTAAGAGACGACCGGAGCTTGGAGGCTTTCGGCTGTCGAGGGGAGGCCGCAAGGTGGATGCACGAAATAATCTCTCACGCGCAGAGTGATCCACCTAGAAAAGGTGCCCAGATGTCTGGGAAAGACTCCCATTTGCTCGTTGGTGAATACGCGATAGCGACGGCGCGGTGCAGCGCCACCTTTTCGAAAATTCGATCGCCCACGCGGAGGAGGGAGGGTGGTACTTTTAGGCAAAGTGATCGGTGCGGATGAGCCACCAGAAGTCGAGAGAGACTTGTAACAAGCTCGGACACTAAGAACAAAGAAAAGTCGCAAGTTTCGGGTTATCACGAGGAAATATGAACCCTGGGGGAGGCTTGGTGGCCCCTCGTCGACGGCTGGCGCACCTTGAATGCCGGGGGGCCAAGACCAAGATCTGGTTGGCAATGAGAACATTCTGACATGGACGTTTGGATCCACGCCACACGTATAGAGTTGACACACAGTGTGCGAGGGTTTCTCACCGCTGGGAGATACCTAGCTCAGAGGCCAGTCGCTGTCGACACGGACAAAAAGAAAGTCGAAGGCTTTTCAGCTGCTGATTGAAGTACGGAAAAGTAGGTATTGTTGCAGGTGGTCGCTACCTGGGCAACCTCGCAGACTGGACATCTGAACGAACTCTTGAGTTAGTGAGTGCTTAGATATCGACGAGACTTTGGTGGCACGTTAGTGGACTTGCTTCGTCCATAGTCCTTGTTGCCTAGCTTGTTGGATGAATCGCCTCTGCGATACGTCGCGACAAGGTACATAGCGCCAGCTTGAAGGAGGCTCCGACACAATGACGAAAGGGCGACGGAAGCGTTCCAAGACATTGTCGGCACGGAAGGAATCGAGTACATAATCTGGCCTCAAAGGTAAAGCAAGGGATCTCAGTCGTTGAGACAAGCAATCTCGGTCCGCAGGTGTCCCATTACTTGTCGCAGTAGCCATTCCACATTGTTTTTTGGGAGCTGAGACATCCCATCGTCGTGCTTTAGGTGCTTGTGCGCAACTGCTCGTGCCCAAACGTACTCGTCCTGACCTGACTTGGTTCAGCAGCCCTCCCTTCCATTCCATGGGATCGTCGGACCAAGGCTCCAACTCTAAACGGTCAGCGTTAGCGTATCAGGAACAACTCGTGCTGGCCGTTGCCTGTTGGTGTCTTGCTGGCAACCTGTTGATCCGATAAGTCTAGGCTCTGGGAGGGACTGAGGGTTGGGCTGGTGCTAGGAACGGCGGAAGGGAGCGAGTCGTGAATGAG
Organism: Fusarium robinianum; assembly: GCA_013623725.1. Lineage (NCBI taxonomy): Eukaryota > Fungi > Ascomycota > Sordariomycetes > Hypocreales > Nectriaceae > Fusarium > Fusarium robinianum. Next base: position 64,196 of record JABFFI010000537.1, on the reverse strand, counting down.
AGCAGTCATCATTGATCGCAACCAACAGCTCTGCAACCACTTTACATGTTCGCCGCAACCTCGACTCTGTCCGTTAGGTATTGTCCCCCAACTTGGTAGTGCTCATTAGCAGATCGGGCACTCGATCGATCAGTCAATCTGTCCTCCCAGACGCCCGATGATTTCACGATCCACCTCAACAGGGCTGCCGTCGTCGGCAGGGGTGTGGCTGGCATTGTCCGGCATCCAGCGCCCAGCGCCCAGCGTTTTGAATGGTATTTTCTTCCGCTGTCCTGTGCCCAAGTGGCTCTGCGAAAAGGTCCAGGAATCGGGATGATAGTGGCACGCCCAGACATCAAGGATAATCCCTGCTTCGTGAAGCCACACACCCAAGTCTTTTCAGCGCAACAGGCACCACAAAAGCTTGGATGCCCACCTGTTCTCAGCCTGAACAGACCTTGGTTCCTCCCGTCTCCGTATGCGGTACTTGTCCCGGACTGTACCGGCTCTTCCTGTTTAGCGGCTTTTGGGTGCCCGTCCAGCGTCCATCTGTTTCTGGAACTGGGACATGGGGAACGGCAACCAGACGAGGCAAATATGAGGCAAGGGTGTCAGGCTTTCCCCAACGGCTCCTCCAAGACGATGCCTAATGACGGTTGTGCTTTGCCAGCGATTCTTCGTTGCCAGTCTGGTTTCTTTTGTTGCGAGATTGGGCCGTAGCAGGATATGTCCTGTTTCGTTCCATCGTCATGACCATGTAGACAGCGTAGACAGCTCCGCAGGTCAGGTCTCGGAATGTTAGTGTCTGGAGGGTTGATACTGTGTGGGCACGTCCATCAACCATGAGAAGCCTGTTAGGGCATAGCCGACTGGCCTCGTCGTCGCTAGGTTCTCTCCTTGTGTTTCTCCTCCCTTCCATCCTCTCCGGCACACTCTGCGCCCAACTCACACACCCTCTTTCTCTCGCACCCACCACCTCCCTCACACATGCTCCCCTTCTGAGGAGCTCCCAGTCCAACTTTCTTTGTGTTTGTTCCCTCCAAGTTGAATGGTAAAATGTTCCGTACCGTAGTTAGGCGTGTAGCAATGGATGCTCCCATCTCCAAAAGGCGTGCCCTTTCTTGACGCGCTTTCCTTCCCCTCTCCTCTCCCTCCACATGCTCTTCTCGTGAAAATTCTGCATCCCAAGAGGATCGCCTCATTGACCTTGCTTCTTCATCGCTCTTCGGTGCCCTTGTGCGATTGCCTGTTGCCGTTGCTCGTTGTCAACCCCGTCTTCCGTGTCGTGTTACGGAGTCTCCGTTACTGCGCCTGGTCTCTCGCCTGCTCGTCCAGTCCACGCTACCGCTTTCTCCGTACCGTCATCTCATCTGGATTCCGCACACCCTGCAACCGCTCCGTCACCCGCCTACGGCTCCTCAGCGTCATTCGTCCATCGCGGTGTTTCAGTGCCACTCTTAGCACATCCACGCCCAGATCCCAGATCCCCTTGTTGGCGGATACGGCAGCCCACACACCCCCTGGCCGATAATTTTCCCCTACCCTCGTCCCCCCGATTGTTCCCAAGACCAAGGCCCAAACAAGGCAAGGTTAGGAAAAAAAAGCTCTTGTCTTTTTTCTCTGCCCTCTCCCGCACTACGACTCATCCCGCGACTCTCTTTCTGTTTCCCCTCTTCCATCCTACCCTCACCACGGTTTTCACGGCTTTTCCCTTGCGCGTGTTTCGGACAGTTTGCTGTGAGAGTTAACTGTTGTTTTTGTTGGCGCTTAAAAGTGAGTATCATTCTCCGTTTATCCCCTCGCGCTTCAGTTCCCTTGGCTCGTGGCATGTGGCATGGCATTTCTGTTCTGGAGGCGTCCAGTGGGGAGTGATTCGAAGAGCGCCGTTAGCCCGCGCGCCCACGCGCAACGACGATGAAGGCGACAGCGGCTATTGCGATAATGTGAGACGGTTCGAGCTGCCACAATGTCGCGGAGGGCGAAGCTATTTTGGCGATGGAAAGAGACGAACGAGCCGGAGCCCCGCGCCGCTTGCAATCGCATACATTCGATCTATACCGTCGAACCGACTTGATTGCGAGACCACGAAGCGAACCTGCGCCCAACAACCGACTTCAGCTGCGATGATGCGCCAAAGAGTTCGCCGAAACTACTTGCGATTCCGGGCTTTTGCGCTGAAGCGGCTATTTGCGCGATCCGCCTCGGCGCACATATTGTTCTTTTCGGTCGACGGCAGCGGATCCGATCGTGGTTGCTTTCATGACGCACTCTCGAGGCAGGCCAGGTGCCGCACGGCGCCGGTGTTATCTCTTTAGGAGGAATGGGATTCGGGACGTCGGATGCCAATAGCCACTCTGCCCGGCACCTGCAGGAGAGGTCCCTCTGAGGCATACGAAGGACTCCCACGCGGGTGCGCCGCTTGATGCTGGTAAGCGACGTCGTGGAAACTCGGCGACTCGAGGCGTGTTCCTTGGTCGTCGTTTTTCAGAATTGGCCAGCTTTGCCTCGAACATCTCGTGGGCCGCGCACCCATTTGTATCAAATCGGGTGTACCAAAATGCTTTCCCGATGGCATGCCTGCCTTCTGCGCTGCTCGTGGATTGTCATATTCCTCACCGAAGGTCCTTGACGGCCAAGCATTGGGACGCAATACTTCATTCTCTCCAGGCTTTGGTATATTCACCGCCGGGAATGGATCTGTCGAAATTCGTGATACCGACTGGACTTGGAGGAAGCCTATGCCGCGGGCCACGCTGGACAGCTCGCTTGGGCTCAAATATCACTTTCGGAGTTGCTAACGCGGGATACCAGGTTTAGCTCATTACGGGAACGTTTCAGCTATCTTACCACATTCCTTTGGAATTTCTGGTAAAGCGTATACGTTCATCCCACGATTTTGTATCTGGGTACCCGTTCCAGCCCGTTGACTTTGCGTTTTGCATCCCTCTATCCCTCGAAGCATTTCATTGCTTGTATTGGCGTGACGGCGTCTGCGAGACTCTTGTTGACATCTGTACGACTGCTTTTCGGAGTCTTGGTATTGGGTCTGGATACCAGTCTTTCTCGATTGCTCCCAAATCCCGGCGTCGGTTCGGCAGATTCGTATCTTTCGGGGAATAGACTTGGCGTGAAGGTAGGAATCCCTGTCGCCTCCATGCTTTCTATTCACGTCGACGGACGATGCTGCGTGGTTCTGATTTGGTTCGCCGTGACTAACTCTTGATGTGTTTGCCAGGTCTGACGACAACCACAATCTAACGACTTCGTTGTACTCGGTTTCCGGTATCGATTTCTCGACGGTAAGTTCTTGCTTGTCCTTCAACATGCCTTACGGCGTCCCCCTTCCCTGACTTTGGGGCTTGTGTGTCGCGGAGGTGTCGCTGTTGCTCCATGATGGCATCTGAGATGCTTGTCAGCTACCTCCCAACAAAGCAACAATTTTTGGCATGTAGCAACCAACTGCTATTGCAAATGACCGACTGAAACCGTCTTTGGATCGACAAGGTTTTGGGAATGATGTTTTCTCTGGAGGTTAACGAGAAGGGACTTCCCCCTTCCCGACATTCACCCAGAGTTTAACTTGCATCATCACGCACACGAGAGAACCTTCCGCCTTCAAGTCAAGGGCCCTGCATTTTCCCACATTTTCTTCACACACACACGCGCACATTATAAAATCTTCGTTTTCTGCCTTAACCGCGGTGCTGATGTCTTTCTGCTAGCTATTCCACGACTTTGTTCACGACGTGTACGATAACATCTACGCACGGTAAGTCGTTTTCCCGATATTCTTGATCGCCTTGGAAACCCCTCGAACAGCGCGCGAACTGGAGGGCCCCCGCGACATGGCCAACGAGAGGATCCGATCTACCCCCCCAGAGCTTGCGATCAGTTTGCGAACACATGGATTCTTGCCTTCGGGGCGCTTTAGGTCGCGATCCGGACGGATATTCCATGCTGGAGACACTTGCGCGGCCTCGGGGGGGATTGAGATGGGATCCTCCAGCTGCCACTCCTGATCTTCTGCCTTGCACTCTCTTTTCCCCCCCTTCCCACAGCTGAATCACTACCTTCGACGGGCTATCCAACTGGATCCATTCCGCGACTGGGCAACGGATGTCAAATGGTTTACCAATAGACGTGTCCTCTGGTTTTTGGGTTCCATAGGCTGCTGCGTCCTCCCTTTAGCCAGTTGCTACCTGCTCCCAGTTGCCAGCCTACCCGATCTAATCATGTCCCACACCAAATTTTCTCCACTTTTGTTTTTTTTTCTTCCGCACATCACCACCACTGCACTGTCAACTTCCCCCGTCTACTTGTCTGCCTTCTGCAGTCGCGTCAACGCAAGGTGGCTGACACGCTCTCTTTTAATAGTCTCCTCTTCTGTCCTTGTTCCCTCACTTCGTTCAGCTTCGCGACATCTTGTAGGTTGCCCCCACCCCGCACGACTCCAACCCACCTACCCCCGGACACTATCTGATTATTTTTGCAGCTTCGCAGCTTTCACTCTATTTCCTTCGTGTTTGAGCCTCAAGTCTCAACATCATTCCGGTATGTACACATCTCTTCTTTCCTTGATTCCTCCTTACTTCCTCGATTTCTCCCGGGCTCTCGTCTCATCGTTACCTTCCGCTGGTCGGGAGCGAGTTTGTCCCAGCATCCACTCTATCACCGCCAGCACCCGTCTCGCGGAGACCAGTCCACCTTCACTTGGACTTGCTTCTTGCTCTGTCCTACCCTTTTGGTGCCGGAATACCGTCTGACCTGTAATAGTTTATCATGGAACTGAACGCTCCGTTTCCTGGTGTGCCTGCCAATGGCGGCCCTGCACCTAACCAAATGTCGTTCTCCAATGGCACCCCTCCCGCCACGGACATGTCCGCTGTCCCTCCTCCCCCTGGCTCCGGCCCGGAGGCCCCCAAGACCACCCTCTGGTAAGCTGACCTGAATCTTCAAGATTCGTATTTGAGAACTCACGATTGTATAGGATGGGAGAGCTCGAGCCGTGGATGGACGAGAATTTCATCAAGGGTGTGTTCTTGTCCGCCGCTGGAGAGACTGTGAATGTCAAAGTCATTCGCGACAAGAACTCTGGCAATGCGGGCTACTGCTTTGTTGAGTTCCAGTCTCCCGATGCTGCCACCAAGGCACTCGGCCTGAACGGTACCCCTGTCCCCAACAGCTCTCGCCAGTTCAAGCTTAACTGGGCTTCTGGCGGCGGCCTTGTTGATCGTCGGTGCGTAACCTTTTGCTATAATGCCCTCTTTTCGACTACTAATATCCCTCAGTGATGACCGCGGTCCCGAGTACAGCATTTTCGTTGGCGATCTTGGTCCCGAGGTCAACGAATACGTCCTCGTCTCCCTCTTCCAGGCCCGATTCCCATCTTGCAAGTCTGCTAAGATTATGACCGATGCCATGTCCGGCCAGAGCCGTGGCTACGGATTTGTCCGTTTCTCCGATGAGAACGACCAGCAGCGCGCTCTGGTGGAGATGCAGGGTGTGTACTGTGGCAACCGACCCATGCGTATCTCTACCGCTACCCCCAAGAACCGGTAAGTTGTTGGCGCATCGTGAGAGAGAGAGCATCCCACTGACATCGTCTGAAGCGGTAACCACGGGTTCGGTCATGGACACCACAACGGTGGTGGCCCAATGATGGGCGGCATGCCTCAGCAGCAGCAGCAGATGTGGGGCGGCATGCAGCAGGGAGGCTTCCCCTACGGCGGCTTTAACCCTGCCACCCAGATGAACCAGTTCACGGATCCTAACAACACTACCGTTTTCGTCGGAGGTCTCTCGGGTTATGTGACCGAGGACGAGCTTCGCTCTTTCTTCCAGGGATTCGGTGAGATCACCTATGTCAAGATCCCTCCCGGCAAGGGTTGCGGTTTTGTTCAGTTCGTCCATCGTCATGCCGCCGAGATGGCCATCAACCAGATGCAGGGTTATCCTATTGGGAACTCTCGCGTCCGGCTCAGCTGGGGTCGATCTCAGAACAACTCGGGTGTCGGAACCCCCTACCGCCCTGCCCCGCCCCCACCTCACTACATGGGCATGCCTAGCCATGGCCCCGGGAACTACGGTCCTCAGCACTTCGGTGGTCCCGCCCCCGGTGGACCTCAAGGCCCTCCCGGACCTCCCGGACCCCCTGGCCCGGCCGGTCCCCCTCAGGTAAGATGCCAAAACATACAGGTTTAATGGGGGTTGGATATGAAATCGACCGGCGCTAACACCCATCACTGCAGTAATTTGATCACGACCAACTCGTTGACGATGCGGGTATACATGAACCCAATGCCCCACAACCGTTTTCCTTTAGAATCGATTATCTTGCCTCGTCATCGGTTGTCATGCCCGGCAGGCCTACCTGCTGGCCTGGTTAACTGATGCAATGATACCCATATTTGATTTCTTCGACCTGGGATCATCATCATGGCATTCAAGTTTTATGGCAGCTCTGGATTTCGACACGACACCACGCACCCTCCATTTCCTTGGTCTGAATCATGATTGGCGTTGGAGATCTTCGGCCCCCTCGGCGGATTGTCATCAGTTCAAATTCATTCAAGCTAAATGCTTCTTACCCTTAGCTTTCACCCTAGTCCCTCGCTGCGTTGTCTTGTTGCTTTTGACTGTGTTTGCCTTTTCTGTGAAGTTTTTGGATCGCTTCAACCGGCCGTTGGCGACGCCAAGATTTTGTTTGATCTTTCGTAGCCAGTCCATCCTCAGCTTTGGTCACGCTTGGTTTATCGCTTGTGGTATTGTAGGGTCTTGACAGGACTCTGTATGGTTGTCAGCGGCACACACTATCTTCGCCTACGTCTTCTTTGGGCCAGCGCTTGGCAATGTTTATGTCTTGGTTTCTTTTTTGGGGGAGTCAAGGCCTGAGGCTCGGTTGGCGCGCTGGGGTCTGGGACAGCCAGGTGATTTTGAGCAAAAGTCCGCAGAAGTTGGACATTGACGAGTTGAGAAGCGCGACGAGCGCAGGTTTGGATGTTTGACTATCTTCGTTTCGTGTTCATTTGTGGGGGGAAAGTGATGGGGAGTTGGGCTTTGGGCGTCGAGGAGAAACTTGACGCAATACTAGGATGATTCTGTCGTTTCCTGAACTTGGTTTTTTTTTTCCATCTTTCCTGAAGCCGTCTCTTTGACATGGCGAAGCTTGGCTAGCTGACGTAATCGTACGCTTTCTGTCGGCAAATCCTTTCACCTTTCACCTCTTCACCATCTTGTCAACCCGTGGGTCTTTGGTGGAGAGAAGAATCTAGACAGTATATGCGCTCGCTCCTAGATCGGAGTGCATCCACGACACCCACAGCTTACGGTCACACTTTGACGGCATGCCTTGAACACCCACTCGGTCCAGTTCTATTGATTGAATCCTACAACGACGAGAAATGGCGGTCTCACTTGACTTGGGCGAGTTCCCGGCTGCTGCCCCAGCTCGTGCCGTGAAAGAACTTCGCTTCGCAGATGTAAGATTCTAGGTCCAATTTCTGCACAAAGGCAATGGATCGATAAGAACACCTCATAGTATTCGTTCAACAGGCTGACCATGACTTAGGTGGCTGTCACGGCAACAGCAAAGGAGTTCAAGGGTATCTACCGTGGCAAACAATATCATCAGCCAGACTTTGAGCACACCCTCGACCGAGCAAACGATGCCGGGGTTGAGAAGGTTATGCTGACTGGCATGTCCCTCGAGGATGTGGCCTTTAATGAAGCTATTGCGAAGTCGCGTCCGTCCCAGTGCTTCTTTACTGTCGGTGTGCACCCATACCATGCCGCTGAGCTAGATGAGGGAGGCGACGAGTACCTCAACGAACTGGAGAGTAGGGTCAAAACTGCGCTGGCCCAGGACCCGGTTCAGATTGGCGCGTTTGGGGAGCTAGGGTTGGATTATGATCGTGAAGTCCATGCTTCGAAAGAGGTTCAGATTCGAGCGTTTAAGGCGCAGTTAGATCTTTTCGTCAAGAATGCATGGGATTTGCCACTCTTCCTGCATTGCCGAGCGGCATTCGACGACTTTGTCGAAATCATCACTCCCTACCTCGATCAGCTTCCCCGTCGCGGCCTCGTCCATAGCTTCGTCGGCAGCGTGTCCCAGATGGAGAAGTTAGTGGTACTGGGGCTTGACGTCAGCGTCAACGGCTTCAGCTTCAAGGACCTGGAGAGTCTGCAGATGGCGAGCAAGATACCCCTGGAGCGACTGCAGATCGAGACGGACGCACCATGGGGCGAACTCAAGGCGACGGCGGAGGTGGTAAAGAGGTACTGCCCCAATGCGAGGGCTCTGCCGGCGGCGAAGAAGAAGGACAAGTGGGATGCCAAGTGCATGGTGAAGGAGCGGAATGAGAGCTGCACTATGGAGAGGGTTGCGCTGATAGTGGCTGGGTTGAAAGGCGTGGCAGTGGAGGAGGTCGCGGAGGCGGCTTGGAGGAACAGCGTGAGGATGTTTGGGCTTGGGGAGCAGAGTGGTGAGGCTTGAACATTATTCTTCCAACATAGAGGGATAGAGACGCCATCATTATTAGATCGGTGTTGGTTATAGCGACATCTAGATATTTTCGACGTGGAGGTATATAGAAAGAAGCATCGCTACTAGAGAGGAACACATGCACTTTATAAGAGTCTAGGAACGTGGATAAACCAACGTATGAGCTACACTACGGAACTCACTGACCATATTTTCACCCCAAACAGAGCCGATATGCGAAAGAAAGAGGTGGCGTCGAAGAGGAGTGCAGATGGTGTTTGTCCCGCATGATGGTGATCCGGATTTCCTATCTTGGAAGTCCGAATGGGCGGGGGTGAGAGATGTCTAACGGAAGGACTGAAAACAGCTCGTGACTAGAGAAGCATGAGGGAGTATTTAAATTTAGCAAGGTGTCTGCAAGGAAAGCTGCTCTATACACCTCTGATCCAAGCTCAATTGCTTCCAGGCGTTGCGAGTGCTGTGTCAAGAGCCCTGTCACCTAGGTCATCGAGTCAACTCCAGAACGACATCTCGGCATTCCCAGCATTCACCCCAGCCCTACTACTCCTTCACATTCACCCTTTCCCATTAGGATCTCTGATTATGGCCGAAATAACCTCAGTCCGGCGCCCTAGTCGCCGTATTGTAGGCGTCTCGACAAAGATGTACTTTTCCGCCGACCGCACCCGTGACTACGTCGACCAACTCCTCCAACAGCTCTCAAACTCGGACCCATCGCTCCTCAACGACATCGACGTCTTCATCATCCCAGACCACCTCACCATCATGTCAGTCATCAGCCAATTGAACGGCCAAAGGATCTGGTGTGGCGCCCAGGACGCTTTCCACGAGGACGCAGGCGCCTACACAGGCGAAGTCTCGCCCAAAGTTCTCGCATCCATCGGCTGTCGTCTCGTCGAAGTCGGCCACGCCGAACGCCGTCGGCTCTTTGGTGAAACCGACGAAATCACGGCAAAGAAGGCCGCTGGCGCCGCCCGCAACGGCATGATCCCCCTCGTGTGCATCGGCGAGCAGACCCGAGGGGAAACGTGGACCGCAGCTGTGGACGAGTGCCGCGGCCAAGTTGAAAGCGTGCTCGCCGCCGTCCCGGACGACGCTGAGGTTGTTCTCGCATACGAGCCGGTCTGGGCGATCGGGGCATCGCAGCCCGCGGCGGTGGACTATGTGGTTGGTGTGACGTCGGCGATTCGGCGGCTGGAGTGCGTGCAGAGGAGGAAGGGTGATACGAGGATCTTGTATGGGGGGAGTGCGGGACCAGGGTTGTTTGAGAAGCTGAAGGATGGCGTGGATGGGTTGTTCTTGGGGCGGTTTGCTCATGACCCTGCGCAGTTCTATAAAACGATCCAAGAAGTTGCTGGGGCGTGAGAGGCATGTCAGAGGTAGTTTGGTATTCACAAAAGTCTAAGATTTTCTTTGCATCTCTTCTGTCCTAGCGAGTATAGGGACCAAAGGCTCGAGAAAACCCGAGTAGGGGCAGGGATCTGTAGGTTCCGCACCGCAATACAGTCAGAGTGGCATTGAGTATTTGACGGGAACAACTCCCTATACATCTCGTCTTCGAAGCTAGGCGTCAAGCTATCGCTATTAGTGTCCTACTTCCAGGGTAGTTTCTCTCAGAAGGAATAAATCGACGCAAGAGATGATGCACTTTCATCGATGTACCGCCCACTATCTGAGAGGTATGATTGTCGGCTCTGTTGTCACCCAGCTCTGGGTCATACATTCCTTAGCCACGTTTGGGAAGGAAACGCGAGGTCTGAACAAGTTTAGAGGGTAAAATAGACCACCCCCCAGTTGTGAAAGAAGCTGGGCGACAGTTGCACACATCTCATCTCAGCTAGTAGAGAGTCGAGATTTGTAATTGCCACCTAACATTAGAAACAGGGTCCATTGAAGAGCCCCTTAAGATCCAAAACATAGTTAGTATACTAACGATAGGGGCTTCCATTATCAACATAGCTCGAGTCTTGCTCAGGATCTACGACCTTGTTCGACAGGGAAGCACCGAGGGTCACGGAATCCCCGTCTTTGATCTCGCTATCCTTGATCTGCCCCACGCTGCAGTTTCTTACTTTCGCAGCTCCTGCGTGTGTGTTCTATCCTTGCACGCCACGGTTTTCTTCAAATGGACCTATCACAATCCCCAAGTCATCCACCAGGTCATGAAAGAGCAGGGCAGTATTTCGTAAACTAGACACCCACACCAACACTAAATAAAGCGTCCAAACAGCTAGAAGAACCGAGTGATCGAGCCGAGTTGTCCTGGTTCTTTTGCCAACAGGGGTTTCAAATCCCGAAGCTGACATGGGGAGGCGCGGGACGATTCAAGCGCAACAGCCAAGTTATTTCCACAATTATGTTTGAAATGAAACCCAATCGGTATTGAGGTATTATTCGATTCTCGTAACCGACCTTTGAGGGATGGATACTATTTGTCCTAGCGGTGAAGTTCAGAGGTTATCGCAAGGGTTCTCGCATTCGGGTTTGGGGTGTGGAGTTGGTCGTATTCGGATCCATACGATCTTGTACCCAGCTGTCCGGGCAATGGGTATGTGATGAGAGGACCAACAGCGACTGGTCAGCATCTCTTGTTCGTTTTCGCATTCAAGTCACCGGCTATGTCCAAGCGAGGCCCTGTTAGATATGGGGATTCGGGAGTATTGTGTAGTTTCAGGGTCCAATATCAAAGATAGATGCAGTGCACCCAACCTCCTAAGACTTGACGGTTTTAATATTTAAACCGCCCTCTCTCTGGTGAAAACGATTGTTCTGCAGAAGCTAGCTACATCATCTCCGGCTCAAGTTCTTTCTTCTTGTCTATCCTCCTCGTCAATCAAATCTTCTTCAAGTTTTGTTCCAACCCTCCCAAACCGACACTCAAGATGGCGTCTGGCGAAGTCATCTCCTATGAGGAGAGTCGAAACTCTGCCTTTGACAAAGTGCTTCATCGAGGGTCTAAGAACTCCAAAGGTGGTATTCGTGCCATGATGAACAAGGACAACGCCGCCCATGCCGCTGCCGTCGACGAGTACTTTCAATTCTGGGACAACAAGAACGCCGAGGATGAAGTGGACGCTATTCGACAGGAGAGAACGGACAATTATGCCAGCTTGACGAGGCAGTAAGTTTCTCTGTCGAAAAGAAAATGCCTTGGGGGGTATTGACAAGACAGATATTACAACCTAGCCACTGATCTCTACGAGTACGGGTGGTGCCAGTCTTTCCATTTCTGCCGCTTCGCCTACGGAGAGTCGTTTCACAAGGCCGTGGCCCGACACGAACACTACCTGGCCCACACTATGGGCATCCGGGCTGATATGAAGGTCCTCGACGTCGGCTGTGGTGTCGGTGGTCCTGCTCGGGAAATGGTCAAGTTTACAGGGGCGCACGTCACTGGTCTGAATATCAACGAGTATCAAGTCCAGCGAGCGACCCGGTATGCAGAGAAAGAGAACCTTTCCCACAAGCTCAAGTTTGTCCCGGGAGATTTCATGGTTCGTTCCCTCCAGCCCTTTGCCCCTGAAGTTTTGATTCGGATATGATGGCTGACCGAAGTGCTTTGAACAATAGAACATCCCCTTCCCCGATAACTCGTTCGACGCTGTCTATGCCATCGAAGCGACCGTCCACGCACCATCACTGCAAGGTGTCTATAGCGAGATCTTCCGAGTTCTCAAGCCGGGAGGCGTCTTTGGCGTCTACGAGTGGCTCATGACCGAGGATTACGACAACGACGACATTGAACACCGCCGCATCCGCCTCGACATCGAACAAGGTGACGGCATCGCTCAGATGTTCAAGATCTCCGACGGCCTCGCGGCAATCAAGGGTGCGGGCTTCGAGCTCGAGCAGCACGAGGACCTCGCGGCGGAGGACGACAGCCCAGCGCCGTGGTTCTGGCCTCTGTCAAGCAACCTAGGGTATGCGCAGACGCTAGGGGACGTGTTTACGGTGCTTCGGATGAACAAGCTAGGTCGTGTGGTGATGCACAGCTTGTTCGGGGCGCTGGAGACTGTTTGGGTGGCGCCGGCGGGGACGAAGAAGACGGCGGAGAGCATGGCGAGGGCGGCGGATGCGTTGGTTGAGGGAGGGAGGAGGAAGTTGTTTACGCCGATGTATTTGATGGTTGGGAGGAAGCCTAGGGATGAGTGATGGGTAAGGGCGAAGCTCTTGATGTTGAGCGTAAAACACAACCCTTGGCTCTGTAACTGACATTATGGTCCTATTATTAGCTACAACGTAGTTTCTAGATTGAATTCTAGCTAGTTTCCACGGTTGTTTTCAACCTTGTCAAATGAATGGATTTTAGTACCGCGACTGGAAGAAGCTTAACCAAGTAGTCGTTGTATTAATCACAACGGACCTGGGATGTTTCGAGTTCTCTATCGAAGATCATGACCTAAGCATTTCATCGTGTTCGCCACCAATGATCACAATGTAGGGTAGGCCAAGCTCGACGTGGCAATGACAGTGCGCACCATAATTCGCACTGCAACACCGTCGTCCCGTGTGACTGTCCACGCGTTCATATTACGAAGTCCAACAGGTTGGTCGTCTTGGTTGGAGGGGGCGTCGGAAAACTGACTACCCGTTGAGCTTATTGACAAATGCCCGAGCAGAGGATTTATCACGCTATGTAATGTAAGGCGGGCTTCGCATCCGCATCCCCATGGAGGCGGAGTCGCCTATCTTTCGTCAGTTGCCTCCACACCTGGATCTCGAGGCCTCCGTTTGCTTGATCTTTGACTACCCGGGCTAAGCCTTGTTGACAAGGAGATCGATCCACTGAAAAGAGTGCCTACGTATGGAGAAAACGCGGGGCCCATGCGATAGGGTATCTTCGCTGGCGATCCAGACCTCGAGGCCGGAGAAACAAGCACGCAGCCAGGACGTTTAAACGAGACGAACCAACTGCAAGGGAAACTCGGTGAATCGCGCAAATGACGACAACGGCTATTAATGTATGCACTGTGCCCTATGCATGTTAAAAAGTCGGCGATTATCAGCGGGCTTGGGGGCGATCACCAACCAGATCCATGGATGGCAACTCATCGCCTCAAGAAACCATGTAAACTATGGACGAAGACAGGCTAGCGTCCGTCTATCTCACGTCATCGGCCCTGTGGCGCTGATAGATCCGGGCACGGTGTCACTAAAACATCGCCGGGAGCTGTTGACGGAGATGATGGCTTGCATCTCCCCCCTGCCACCTCTTTTCTCCCCTTCAATATTTTTTTTGACGCCGTTTCCTCTTTGAGATCGGAAACTCCGTGACCGGAACGAACCCTTTTTTCTCTTTAAAGGACACCAGATCTCGAATAACTGGGTTGGTGATATTCACGAGAGAAACCTGTGCGAATGCCCAAGTGTTCCAGACGAAGCTGGTTGTGACGCAACGGACACTGACGAACCGACAGCTTGGGTACAATTCACATCAACGAACCACCGAGAGAGAACAACAACAACAACAACTCGGGATACACTAGAGCAACCTACACAATGTTGCGCAAGAAAGAAACCCTCACCATCATCACGCCCATACCGGGCTTCATCCCTCGACAACTCGCCATCGACATCCTCCACTCCCACAGCGAAGTCATCACCCTCAACCCCCTCGTCCTCGACCACAAGCCTATCCCTCCTCCGCGCAACGCAGCCGCCGATGAATACTACAGCACCTGGTACGAAATCACCGAGCGCATCCAATATGTCCCCGGTATGGGTAGGGTAGGCTCTGGCAAGATCACCTTCAACGGGTGCTTCCATGACATGCCCTGGGGTCTGCAGACGCACATCTACGCGCCGATGAACGTTGATATGCGGAATCGATATCGTATCCAGGGGAATCAGCCTGGTATCGAGGCGCCCGAGCATGCCGAGATTGGTCTGGAGGAGCTGGGTGCGCCTAAGGACGGGTTGTATCTGCGTGAGGATGTCGAGCTCAAGTGCAACGTCGCCGTCATGGGCTTCGTCAAGTCCGAGACGAAGAAGGCGAGCAAGGAAATGGTTAGCAGGATGATCAAAAAGGCTGAGCTCTTGGACGCTGGCATTCTCAAAGCCATGTTCCAAGATGGACGACTCAAGACTCTCAATCCCGCCGATCGATCCAATACCGGCACTCAGAGCCTTCTACGACAAAACACCGTGGTTAACTCTCCCTATGGTCCTGGTCCTGGTCCTGGTCCTGCAAGCCCTGCTGCTGGATATGCTACTCTCCAGCCCCAGGCATCTCACTCCCCTTCGTTCAACCAATATGCACGCCCCAGCACAGGCACATCACAAGCTGCTCCTCCGGCACCCTATCAACAGAACCAATATCCCCAGAACCCGTACCAAATGCAACCACAACAGACCCCTCCGCCGCATTTCCAAAACCAGGCCGGTCCCCCTGTACCACCCAAGACGCACATACAAGCCGTGCCCATGGAACTCCCAGGCGACTTCTACTACCCGCAGCGGTCGCCAAGTCTGTACCAGTCACAACCCAGCCCCGGTCAGCCTCCCAACGCCTACCGCGGCTCGGGCACGTCACAGGCATCATCTGACCCGCGCTGGTCCAATCCGCAGACAAGCCCTTCGCTTCCGGACACGCAGAGGACAAGTCTGAGCTCTGTGCCGAGCAATCAGGGTTACACGTCACCGGGACTGAATCACCTAGGCTTCTCTACCGAGTTGGCCGCCCATCGTGAGACGAGGGAGGAGTACAAGCACTGAAATGGTGATTAAAAGTAACGATAACGATGTGTATGTTTTTTTTATGAGGTTTATTGATGGGAGTCCACGTTACGAATGGGGGTATACAGTGCAGGCTGGGCCGGCGGTTACATATTTGGATCTTGGATGCCCGATACATACCTAGGGCTGGGATGGGATGGGCTGGCGTTTTGGTATGACTCTATTGTGGGATATTTCTTGGACGAACCAGGTATTTGATACCCTGTTTCTCGCAATACAAACAATTTTCTTTGTTATTTAGACTCTGTATTAGAAATGATCCCGAAATATGGTGACCTATCCTGGATTAAAGTAATAAGTGGTGTTTTTCGCTTGAGGATTGGACTCAGCTTCCGCGATGGCAGATAACTCCTGAAGTCAGTAACTTAGCCGGTACGCTGGGACGATCTACTGGTACTTGAGGATATTTACGGCTACGACATGGGATTCTTTGAATATATAACGCTGTGTGTGTATTTGCCTGCACAGACCGATAGCATGGCCTAGAGGGATATGAGAAGGTCTGGTACAGATTAACGTATGCCCTTCGCGTTTCAGAACTTGGATAACTAGCTCCATATTAAGAATGATCCACTCATGATGATAAAATGATGTTGTTGGTTAGGCCAACAATTAAGGACTATTGATTCACTATTATCTACACTGTAAACAAGCATAGTTGCAACAAATTTCATTCGTGAGTAAAATACACTGATTCGTCAGGCTGCTATACTGTCTGCCATCTCAGCCTGATCTCTGATGCATAAAGCTGCCGGCGTCATGCGAGTCGCCCATTTGAAGCTCACCTCTTCCAACATCAAATCTCTCACACCTTTTCTTCTCGCCATAACTGGAAAATCTCAATTCCATCAACTCTCCCATCTTGATCTCAGATCCACAAGACACATGGCACAGGGCGAGCCAGCCGCACCGTCTGCGGTCGCGAAATGCTCCTGCGGTCGCTCGTTCAAGGCCAAGAAGTCGCTCGAAGACCACAAACGCGACAGCAAGGATCCATTTCACCAATCTCTCCGCGCCAAATCACCCTCAAACACTCTGGCGCCCGAAAAGCTAGGTCGTGTTGTTGCCGGGATGGTGTCTGGAGCGCAAACTAAAGGCGGAAGGGTTCGGCCAAAGGTATGCGACGCGACGACAACATTTCGCCTTCGCGATACAGGCTAAGACCATGTCATAGCCCAAGCCCCTCCACCGAGGCAATGATAAGCTGCATAGGTGGTACTTTTCTGGTACTGGAGGAATACTGTCTAAAATCACCAGCGCAAGTGTGATCCCATGTGAGGGTCAGGTCTCAAGCGACGGCGGGCATGAAGTCCTCTGCAGCTACAACTGGGTTGTGAACAAGGAGCCAACAGTCTATGTCCCCGGTGAGTCCATATTCGCTGTTCAAAGGGGAACCTTGGATACAGACTAACACCTGTAGGCGGACCTCCGCGATGTGTTCCGAGACCTGTTCCTTTTCCCCTTGCCCCAGACTCGGGCGTCCACTTCATCGACCAAAACGGCTTCCGCGTTCCCGAGCACCCCTTCGAAGTTGTCTTCAGAGCCGTCGAGGTCATGAACCCAACCCTCAAGTTCGATAACATTGACGTCCTCGCCAACCGCAACAGCCTGCGGAAGCTTGTTGACTTCTGCAGCGGTAGATGCAAGAACAACTTCCGAATAGACCTCTACTCTGTGGGAAGCACTCTCATTATCGAACGGCGCGAAAAGAGCATGAAGGAAGTGATAAAAGGGAAAGGCCCGACGGGCTGGGGGCACAACTTCGAGACTGCCATGACGACACCACCGAATAGGATGGAAGACAGTGCTGGTCATCATCGGGTTCTGCGATATGACATTGGCGGCCTCAGTTGTGCTGTTGGCTTCGAAGTCGATGCGTCATTTGACGACGGCGAGGGAAATACCATGGCTTCAGGCCAGGAAGAACAGGTCCAAGAGGGGGCGAGCATTCACGATCTTGCTGGCATCCTCGAACACCTGGGTCTACTGCCTGCAGACAAACCCCCTAGCATCAGAATAATCTCCCGGGGTACCTCTATCCCACAAAGTAACATGGCAGAGATCAAGTCCATTGCCGGCCACAAGAGCCTTGCTCTCTTCCTGCCACAGCTCTGGTTCGGCCGCACACCCTATCTGATCCGTGGCTTTCATGACGTCGGTAACTTCCACAACATCAAGGTTGACAACTTCCAAGACAAGTTGAAAGACTGGGAGGAGAGCAACCAGATCGTTCTGCGCAAGCTGGTCTGGCTCTTGGGGAAGCTGAAGGATATTACGAAGAGGTCGAAGACGGGGAGCTGCATAGTGGTGTGCAACAGGAAAAAACCATTGACATTGCAGGTGTTTGGCAGAGCTCAGAAGAAGCTGCCACTCCCTGAAGGCATTATCAAGAAGTTCTGGGACAGTCGATGATTGTCTAGTGTGGTGCGGGTGGAGTAGATAGGAGGCGATGAGTTGGATAGGGATTACGACGAAGGACTACACGAGGATACGTCCAAACTGATTGCTGGCGGAGCGAGACTATACCTCGGCTGCGTATTGAGCAGCTGGCCAAATACTGGTAGTGTGGAAAGGGCATTTCATTTGATCTGGACGTACTGGAAGCTCTCACATGCACTACTCGACTTGTCTAGGCTGCATATATTGTATGTGCATGATGAAAATGGACTATGTACAAGAACGCAAACAAGCTCTTTTTAACTAAGTGTCTCTCAGCTCACTAGCGGACCTGAAAAGCCCCCTACGCCATGGCAGGAATGAGAATCTCGCTGATCCTCCAGACGGAGCCGTCCTCATTGCTGGTGAGGCCCTGGTAGGTAGCCGCCTGAGCATAAGCAATCGTGTTTCCAAAGTTGGGGTCAGATCCAGCGAGAGTAATCTCAGTATCAATGTAGCGCTGCTCAGCGACGGTCCCGCTGCACTGCTCGTTGCACTCGGTGCCGGTGCCGTAGCCCCTCATGTAAGGACCGGACTTGTACTCGTAGGAGCTCAGCTCCGCTCCGGTATCAGCATCGGTGACATCCTGTCGCCAGGTATCATTGTCCTCGAGAAGGGTGTATGCGATCTTGACCTTCTGGTCGCCTCGGACGGGGCTAGCGCCCCCATCAAGCTGTCCAAACTCACCGAAGAGCGAGGCGCGGACGCACCACTCTCCAGCAGCGGCGCCACACCAGGAGTTGTCGGCCCAAGACTCAAGTGTAGTCTGGACGAGATGACCAGTACCGTTGGACATGCCGGGCCAGAGAAACAGGACGCCGTTCTGGGTGGGGGGAGCCGGGCCGGGGATGAGAGTGGTGACGGCCTTGATGATGGTCGAGGTGGTTGGGCCGAGGGAGACGGAGCCGCCCCAGGTGTCCTGACGGGGCATGAGGTTGGGGAGGGCGGAGGAGGTGCCGGCCAGGGCGGCGACGAGGGCAGTGAGAGTTGGGAGAGAGAACATTTTGGTTGAGATTTGTGTGAGGGTGGTTATTAGAGAGTTGTCGTTGAGTGATGCTTGAGTTAAAAGGTATTGAAGATCGGCCAGCCGAATAATGGGATGAAATGAAGCGCTCAGTCCAGAACTGTCAAGATGGGATGAAAACACACACTCTACACACTAAGCACTCGTGATACTTATATCCTCACAGTAAACCCCGGATCTATAGCAGTCGTCAACAAATCGGAGAAATAGACAAACGATGCCACGGCCCGTGGATAGTATTTGTCCGTGTGTGCCGGGGCGCGCTCCCGAAACCTGCGTTTCAGGATGGCCCTCGAAACACCCCAGAACACGCAAGAACGATACGGGTAAAGCGGGATGTTTTGTTCCATTTTTGGTTTCCTTGTCCGTTGACTGTACCTCGGATACAACCACGGCGCTGGTATACAGGGCTGGGGTTTGGACACATCTTGTGGTGGGTTGGTGGGAAAAGGTTGAGAACCACTTGGTCTCAGTTGACCAGGTGGATAGTTTTGAGCGGGATACGACACACGGGGAGTAAGGTCATCATATGTATGGTCGAAAGGGGCCTCTTCCCGTTGGGGCTTGTTGGTGTTTCTGATCAACAGCTGAGTGATCTGGAACTGTAGCACGTGACTTCGCGACTTTCAGATCAGGTGTTCGCGTTGTGTTTTACGGAACAAAGTACTTCCGGGCGGCAAGTCGCCTCCCCTCGTGAAGTGATTCACGGTTCAGGCCGTGAATCACTTCAACGCAACCCACGCCAGAACCAACGCCAGAACCTCCTGCGCTATCGCTACTGCCCTTTGGAAGCATTTGGTATAAAAAACGACCAAGAAACCGATCTGTTGATCTGCCTGAGCCTCTGATCGCTCGTGCGCCCGATCTTGCACGTTACTTGTGTTGGAGTGCCTGTCGTGCACACCAGCACCAGCACCATGAGTTCCTCTCCTCTCACCCGGGACGAATACATCGACTCGCGGAATGTTCAGGATCAACAAATAAACAGCGAATTTTCTACAATACGGCATTCAATCAGTGAACTGCAGGATGGGTTGCTCGAAGTCAAGCTAGAACTTGCTCGAATGTCTGCTCGGTTCCAGAACAGCATTCTCCGAAATCCACACCTCCGAATAAGCCCAATCGTCGCCTTCGACCCCAGCAAGGGGCTAATTCAGCCAAATCTCGCCCTCTTCCCCAAAAACGCCAACGAATTCTACTCCCTACGATCTTGCCGCACGCCTCGTCAGAAGCAGATCCTCGCATATCTTATACGGCTATATGATGTCCCCGTTCAGACCCTGATGGATGATCCAGATGACGAATCCAGTGATAGCACTGGCGACGAAGGCATTGCGCAGAACCTGGACTCTGCTACTCGATCACATGTCGTGGACTTCTTGGAAGGTATTCTAGGCCTTGACGAAGAGAGGTTCATCAAGTTCCGGGAAAGGGCTGCCGAAGTCAAGAGTCGGCCTTCGTCGAAGCCATCAAAGAGAAACCTCCGACCAATCGAGGACCAATCATCCTCCCCAGACCTGCAGGTGTTACACGATCTCCTCCCCATCCACGCAATGCCGAATTCCCGGGCCGACGGCAAGAGGCCGCCACCAGAGAAGCGACGCCTTGTTGGCCGCCGTCAACCTGAGGATGGGTCACCAGCTGAGAAGCCAATCCCACAGAGCGATCGTCCACACGAGACGTTCTTGAGCGACGGCCAACGATCAAAGAGCGCAAGCCAGGAAACGCGATTAGGCTGGCGCCTCCCCTCAGATGCTGAGACCAAGAAGGCCGAAATACTTGCGAGGATGGAGGAGTCGCTACCGGACTGGGTGGGGACGACGAATGCCGATACGTTGTCAAGAGACGAGAGGCAGGGCAAGTCACGCAGTGAGCGGTCCACAAAGAGCTGAAGGATTTATGACAGACATTTATACCCTGGCGATCCCATTTCTGGACATTTGGGCGCCACCCTAATCCTGTGGCCTAAGGGATGATGGGATTTTTCTTTTGCATAAAGAGGCCTAATGATGATGATATGAGACGACTTCCTAAATTAGCATAATGAATTGATGACATGATATTTCTTAGTTGCGTAGGTCTCAGTGTCCCAGAATATCTACCTACCTAGACCAACTCCATCATTATAAGTCCGTCATTGACAGACTTGCGCCTCCCGTACCGGATCATTCGTCCCAGTTGTCAACCCTCAAGCTAGCAAGTAGTCTACGTTAACGATTGATCATACATCAGACTGCATTGACACGCCGTACGAAATCCTCGCCTATCAGTCCCGCGAATTGATGAAGGCTGATCCCATTTTGGTCAGGGTAGCCAACATCCTCACTCCTATCAGGGACCTCTTGGAGGTGCTTCGTCGCACAACAGGGATCTTGAATACGACGGAATTGCTAGATCCCGAGGATGCCTCGAAGAAGTACGCGACGTCATTCCTACCGACTGCTGTCGACAAGCCTTATAAACTTACTAAAGCATGGGAGTTTTTGATAAAGATGCCATTGTGGCCTTCCGTATGTATGGGTTGGTTCTGCAGATTTAAGAACCTGAATCCTACGCAACCTTTTTGCCATTCTCATTCTGGTGGCTGGGACATCATCATCAAGACTTTCTCGATGGACCTGGATCGTTCACACGTCTCACAATCTTGCCCCTTGCCTTGAGTCACCCTAGCTATCATCGCACAACCAACAATATTAATACAACTCTCTAGAACCCGATCATGGATCGCGAAATGGCCCAAAACTATGACTATATCAAGAAAAAGGACACACATTTCCAACCTACCGCCTCAAGCGCCCATGCGACAAGGGTCTTGCACCATTAGTCCTGGTTGCTTGCGGCTCATTTTCGCCTATTCACACCAGCGCCTCTTCTCAGTTGGGAGGGGATCATGGACATAATGAGGGTTTGAAGTCATTGGCGCTTACCTTTCCACCATGCCGAATGCATATGAGAAGAAGGGCCTTGCCTCAGCCCACTATCGTATGGGGATATGCGCGCTCGCTCCTGAGAATACATCTAAGTGGCTAATGGTCGACCCTTGGGAGGCCGAAAGTCCAACCTACGTTACCACTTCTTGTGTGCTTGACTATTTCGACTATGGGGTCAATGAAGTCATCGGTGGTACCGAGTGCAATGGCACCCGCAGGGGCGCTCGGGTTATTCTTCTCGCAGGCCTAGATATTCTCAGCATATATGATGTCTTCGCCTTCGAACGGACTAGAGTCGAGGTGAATTCGCCTTTGGCAAGCCTGAAGCAATGGGAACACAATACTCATATCATCCGCCAGATATTTATAAACGACATTAGCAGTGCCGAATACTATTGAAACGAGGTATGAGCATTGACTACTTACTCCTTGACGATGCCATCAACTACATTCTCGAGCACAATCACCTGACGAACCTGGAGCTCCTCTTAGAATGGAAGCCGAGGACCTAGAGACGGAGCCTCCTGCTAATGAGTTGACCACAGGCCCCGATGAATTGAAAACCCCTCCTGGGCTTGAGACCTAGAGACCTTAAACTCCTATCGAGAAGCTATGCGCTATACCGAAATGTCCACAGGCGTCTCTACCATTGTGTCCTTATCACTGTCATCTAGAGCCCTACAACTTTTCTCGTTGATGTCTCCAAGGGATCACTGGGAATCATTAGCTGGGAGCTCGTTGGCTACGGGCCGGTTGAATGGGCTAGGACAAAGTTTCGTCTCTTTGCAGGATTGGACTTTAATCACGAGAACAATATACTCGAAAGTAGAATGGCGTCGAAGGGTAGCTCAGCAGTTAGAAAAGTAGGGCGATGGGGATGTTGTTGACGCATGGTGGATGGTCTAGGATATAATGTAAATAGATGTTGCATTTCATAGGTATTGCATGCATGGCACTTGTCGAAAATACTGCGGAAATCTACTATTGCAGGAAGTCACAAGCTAGGAAGTATGTATTAGGTGTTTTGAAGAATTGTATTTTGTTGGCGTCGGTGCTTAGAAGATATGTAGTGTGTATGGTGTGTATTGGTGATGTGTTTGTCGTATGTTGGTTATTGTGCCCTTTGATGATACTCCAGATGAAGCGGAGTTAATGACCGAATGAATAAATTCTGCGCTTGACCGGATGATTTTGGTCGATTGAATACCCAGGCTCTTTCCGTCCCAGCACTATCCCCCTGTGATATGTGTTGCCAGAAAGATTAGAATGCCCCTGTCGTGGTTTTAGTGCCCTCTGCTTCTGCTGCTGTGGTCTCCCCGCTACCGTTTGATGCCAAGTGCCATGCGTTCCCAGACCAATCACCAGACTGGCCAAGAATGTCATTATCTATACGTCATACAGTGGAAAAGAAAACCCAGGGAGCATACCTATCAGAGACATCTTGATGTAGGGTCTTCCAAGTCATCTCAGGCCGCCGACCTCTCCCTAATCTCCCTCCGAGCTCTCAGCGTCATGAACAAGACGCGATGATAGTAGAGCAATAACCGGTAGACAGTGCTGAGTGCTCGCCTGCAGTTAGAGCCCCGTCTAGGCATATAGGGGCCACACAAAAACAGACCGCCCTCGCCGAAACGGATGCCTCGGGGAGGTTCGAGGCCTCGGCGCTGTAGCTCGAAGGCCTCTTGCAGACCTTCGAGGATCTGAATGCGCTGTTCGCATAGCCTAATGGCTTCATCGAACAGTCGGTTTTGGGTTCGATCCCAATAGGCGTCTGCCTCGCTAGTGTAGGGTTGGTAGGACATGATCGTGCTGGAAGGCTGGTGATTGGAGATGAGGACGAAGGTGGAGGAAAGATTTGAAGACTGGGAGGGATCTCGAAGGGAATTTATACAAGTCTTGAGCTGGTCAGAAGGCTGTGTGCTGTTTCCCTAGAGACTGTGTCCAATGGCAATGATGCGTTCTCAAAGTTATATTCCATGCCATGTTGAATCCTCATCCCATTAAGGGCTAAATCTTGTGACTGTTTCCATGGGTGACGTTCGTAAACCCGTTAATCTTGCATCTCAACAACATGGTGAACTGGACGCTGCTGCTGTTGCCAACTCTAAACTTAAGAGAGAATATTGGCATAACCCCATGAATCAAGAAGAAACTCGAGGTAATTACATTCGTCTCTATGATATGGAAGGTACTGGTTTGAGCACATTAATGGCGAAGAAGCATCTCCTTGATATCTTTCTCCAGTACCAAGACATAGACGCCCCAATTTCCATGGGGTGTGTTGGTAGGTTTCGAAAGAAGTTGTACGCTTCCTCCGGAGAACTAATTCTTTCAAGGTTTTTGGGTCAGACGTGAGCACGAAGAATGGGTTTATTGCTTCATGTCGACGCACAGTTATCTGGCAGATAGGATTTCACCACCATGACCCGATGCGAGTGTTGTCCTCGAAACTCGACTCCTGCGACCATGGTGAGCGGTAGAGTCGAAAGAATTTCTTTGATTACCCCGGTTTGTTTCGAGGACCAAACACCAGTATATTCACATCAGTATTTTCCCTTGGTTCAGCGTTCGCGTCCGCTTGAGGTTTGAAGAATGCCCCATGCCGTAGTCCCTCATCGATATCAAAACCGGATTGAGTGGTTCAGTCTCGTTGTACTGGAATAAAATCCACCGAGAACTAGCCATCCCACATTCGTAATCCCGCCGTTGCTGGGTTGTGTAAAGTTGGATTCCCCTACTTGTTTCTACCTTTCACACCACTTTATACTGCATGGATGAACTTTACGAATAAACATTGAATATTGGCTAAAAGTATATCATAGAATGTCTCATAGAGCCATATCCCATACTTTTCCGTCTCATACTCGGTATATCACAGGCCCTATTTCAGTTATTACCAATATGTAAAGCTTGGAAATTGCACGATGTTGCTGCTCTGGGATCGTTAATGGTTAGCAGCTAAAACTCCATCCAACTTTCTATCAAGGCAAGAAGTGGGAGGAAGATTCTTCACCCTAGAAATAGAGAAGCGAGCGAATCACGCAATGAAACCTATCCTCTCGGTAACTCCCTATTCTTTCCCCGCCCAGGCCTCCGTAATCAACTCCTTCATCGTGTGCAACTTGATATCGGGGAAATCCTGCGAGAGTGTATGGTGCTCCTTTAAATCAAAGATGCCAGTCTCAAACATGAGTCCAAATGCCGACGCGAGGGCCTGTAACTGCTCTCGGGGGAAAACCCCATACATGGCCGCATGGCTAGGAAGTTCTGTGACCTTGCCCGACTCCAACGTCTCTACCGAGTCTCGCACTACGGTGAACTTGGTGCCCTTGACAGCCTCGGCCAGCGCGAGCAGCTGGTTCCACGTCAACTGCTCCCCGACGAGGTAAGTCTCGGACTTCCACTTTGGTAGGGCTAGTGATGCGGCGACAAAATTGGCGATATCCAAGGTGTATGTGAACGCCACGGGAACATTGCCGGACCCAGGAATAGTGGCAGCGTTGTTCGCCATGTCAATGCCAACACTCAGGATAGAGATGTTGCTTGGTAAATGGGGTGCGACATAGTAGTCGGCAAAATAGCCGTTGTGCCAGGAGGTGTGCTCGAGGCCCGTCTGCTCAAGGGCGGCGGTAACGACAATGTTGGCTTTGGCCGGGGGGAAGCTCTGAGAAAAACTTTTCGAGATGGCGCACACGGGATTAGCTTCAGACTTAAGGATGGACTGGGCTTAGCATTCTCACGTTTCAAGGCTGGGGCCCCAAATACTCGGGATATATCGCTTCGTGTTCTCAGCCCGATCTGCAGCCGCGATGAGATTCAGCTCTGGCTCCGCTACACCCATGGTGTTGAGGGTAGAGATGACAGTGTCGATGTTGTTCTTCTCCAGAATGTCGACCAAGTCGTCGACGCTGGCGTAGTTGACCGCCAGGATCGGTGCTCCGATTTGCCTCTCCTTTTCGGCATTGGCCTGTGAAGTTTGTCAGCCTACACGGATACCAACGTGATGGCATCACAGCCGCACCTCTCTAGCCAGGATGAAAACTTGGAATTTCCCTTGGGCGACGATAGCCTCGACGATTGTCCGACCAAGGCCGCCGGTTCCTCCGGCCACTGCGATGACTGAAGACATGATGACGAGTAGAGTTGATCAATGGGAGGAAGTCTGTCGGAATTTGAAGGTTGCTGCTGTTGAAGAAGGAGGGATATGAGCGATGGAGTGAATGAAGGACATGGGGGAGATCTAATACCCCTCCGTATATACCTACTTCTCCTCGGGTTCCCGGGCTTTGAGAGTTGCGAACTCCGTAGATTCGTGGCGCTATGTCCTAGCACCTACAAGCCCGCCTATTAATAAAACAACCCTGGAGTTGCTTATAAAGAGTGGTAGCATTGTTGGTAACTAATACCCTCTCAAGTAATATAAGCCCCATTGTCTTCGAACTCCAATACTAAGAAACTATTGCTAGGGCGGACCAAATTCAATCGAACGTAATCGAGGATGATCCCGTTGAGAATATGTTTTCCGCGCTTCATTCGATTCCATCCGTGATAACACAAGCATCACAGGTTCTCAACCAAAAAACAGGTGAAGTGGGGGGGCACAACGTGACTTGTCCGTTGCTGGCCAAATTGCAGTTATCATCTCAAGCCTCCCAATTCCACACCCTCACATTTCAAACACTCCAGTACCTTGCCTGCGTCGGATCCTATTCGAAGCGCCCTCCTACACTTCCGCTCTAATGCGATTGCAACCGGTATTATGGATGAACCAGACCCCGAAACTTTTGGTCCACTTGTGGCCATTCCGGCAGAGTCCCTCGTCCTTCTCGCTTCGAACATCGCAACCCAATGCCTGCATCTACCAAACTCCAGCGGCAAGCTTCTTGCACGAATCAGCGGCTCATACAACATCGCTCATGTTATAGAATTGGAGAGTGTTAAGCTCGTGATCCGAGTTCCCGCCACGGGCTGGGGTTCTGGAATGACACAGACGGCGGCACACGCCATGGAATCGCAAGTTGCCACGATACGCCTCATTCGGAGCAAAACCACGATTCCTGTGCCAGAGATATATGCCCTAGATACGACTGGCAACAACGAGATCGGTGCGCCGTACCTATGCATGAGCTTTATGCCCGGGAAACCCGTGTCTGAGGTTTGGTTTGACCACTCAGGCATCTTGCCACGGGAAGAGTTACGCTTAAGGATTCTGACAAGCCTCTCTCGGACCATGGCTCAGTTCTCCTGTCTGGCCTTCGACAAGATGGGGTCCATTATGGGAGACGGATCTGGCTCAACTGTCATTGGGCCTTTGTACGACTGGCACGAGCAGGAAGATGGCAGGCTTCAGGTTACCGCTTCGGGCCCATTTGACTCTACCTCTACGTTTCTCCAGGAGCATTCCATTGCAAGCTCCAACAAAAATGTATGGGACAAGGCGGAGGGAAAGGTGTTGGAAGTCCTTTTAGACTGCTTACCAGCCCTTGATTCTCTGCCTGGTTTTGTTATATGTCTCCCCGATTTCGACTCGCAAAATGTCCTGGTTGATGACGAAGGTACTATCACCGGACTTATTGACTGGGACCTCGCCCAGACAATGCCACGATTTATGGGATATGCCAGATACCCAGGATGGATCACGCGCGATTGGGATCCTCTGATGTATGGTTGGCCAAAGATGGCTGAATCGGAGGACTCTCCAGAGACATTAGGACGATATCGAGCATACTACAACACGGAGCTAGGCAAAGCCCTTGAGTGGTCGGGTGACTGGCAATTCACGGAGAAATCCCACATTGCGGAGGCAATTTGGATTGCCGCACTACATCGCCATAATCGTTTGGAGATATGTCGCAAGTTTATTCAGGTTGCTGCGGGCGATAATATTGAATCTTTGGAGGTCCTCTATGACATTGGGGCGGGATATTATGGAGAGGAAAATTGGACTATATTTAAAGGTAACTTGAAGCGCTTAATATGTTGATGTTGATTGGTGGATAATGATAAGGTCTTGTTCTCTTATAGTTATACAAGTTAGCTATTCATAACTATCTATAGCATTATTTCCCCTTCCTTGCTGAATCTCGCAGTCTTCAGCTTACGCCGATCAGTCGGCGTTCGTCCTCTTCCTCGACTAGCTCACGTAAGCTGGTCCTATCCCGTAATATTACTCTCGGCATGTATTGGCGCCTAAATAGGTACCTACCAACCGTGAGCTGTGAACCTCTCAAACCTGCAACTTGCAATCGCCCACCTCGTCAAAACACCGTTGCAAACACCGTTGCATCATGGCGTTCAACGATCTCCCCAATGAGATACTGAGCATCATCCTCAAGCAAATCGTGACCGAAGACCACCGCTTCCACCACCACTTCATGGCCCAAATCTGGCCAATCCGCCTCGTCTGTCGCCGATGGAACGTCCTCGGGACCAAGCTGCTCTTCCGAAAGCTGACGCTCTACCACAGCGCAGAGACGGCAGAAGCGAAATTTGAGTCGTGGCATTCTCTGATAGAGAATAGCGCCATCAGAGCCGTCGCTCGTCGCGCCACCATCGAGAGTGCTCCGTTGGATGACCTGGTGAGTGGACGCGATCTCTACACCTGGGATACTTGGGCGGAGGAGGGCGAGTGGCCTGACTTCACCTCGGCGATTGATCGCATCGGCGATTTGCCGCACCTCGACGCATTGGGGGTGCGCTTTTCGGGGCATTGTCTGGGGCGTCAAGATAACTGGGTTGGCAACCATTACCAAGATAGTGAATTGTTCACGACGCGCAAGCACACTCTTGTGAGCGTCTTGAAGGCCATGAGACAGCGCGCAGCTCGTCCAAACATGACCGTCATCCGGGAACTCGTCCTGGAGAACCTACAGAATAGACCTCTGCCCAAGGATCTCACTGACGGCCTTTTCGAAAATATCGAGCGGCTGCATATCCACATCACCACTGAAAGGCACGGTAGGGCAACGGATGACATCCATCTACCCGAGGTGCAAGAATACGAGCCCTATCTGCAAAACACACTCATACCCTCAGTCTCCGATCAGCTCGTCGAGCTGACCATTTCTGCCCGGACCTGGGGTGCCATCCCCGGCAAGTTCAACGGCAAAGGGTTGCACTTCCCACGACTGAAGACTCTGACGTTGGCGGAATACGTTATTACCCATCACGATCAGTTCGACTGGGTACTCGGTCTAGCATCCCTCACTTGCCTGCGACTGCACAGCTGCGCGATAGGCTCGCACATCCTCGTCCTCCAACCCGACTTCGCATCCTGGAGGGTAGACTCGCGGGGTTGGAAAAAGGTCGCCAACCCGCCTGACGAGATGCACCGCCTTGCTGGAGTCTCCTACTCGACACATCCCGGGGAGCTCCCCCTCGCTCCCGGTTTCTACGTCAATTCCCTACGATGGGACACCATCTTTGACAGCATCCGTGAGAAACTTCATCTGCACGAATTCAGCTTCACCAAGGAGCAGTGGGACACATTTTTCCGGCTTTTCAAAGGCCCGGACACGGAGGCGTTGGTGGATCGGTATCTCGCTTTCCGCCAGGGTTGGCGTGAGCTTTGGATGTATGACTCTCAAGAGTGCAAGTTCGTGGAGGAGAATCGGCCGGGTAAGCCGGAGGAGCTGTTGACGCTCACCGAGAGGGCTGACCGTGGGGCGTTGGAGACTCTGCGCGAGACGGTTAGAGAGCGACGGATAAGCGCGAAGTCGGCGCCGCTCGAGTAGTCGGCATGGCGGAGTGGGAATGGCTTCGGCTTCTGCCCTTCAGACTCTGAGGCAGATTGGGATATCGGGGCGCTGGGATTGCGATTTGACTGAGTATATGGATTGGGCGTTGGTGGTGGTTGCGTTTAACGAGTTTGAAGATCTGATCGCGTACGTGAAAAAGTCGATGGACAATCTGGGAGCTGGACAGACATGAGTTTAGATTGGGGAATGAAACATCCAATGACGAACACCGACACACACTGCAACGACTTGTCAAGATCACCCAAGTCTGGAGTGTCAAATCGCAAAGCAAGAATAAACTCATGATTGATTCAAATCGCTATTCATTGCCGAATTCGCCTGCCGAATACCTGTGAGCAACCACCGTTTAGAACCACCAGAGTCATACCAACGCCGCTCCGATATAGACGATACAGTTCAACATCACTTTCCATCCGCTGTAATTTCTCATTATATACCCGATGAATCCTCATCGCTCAAGAGTCTTGCATGAGGTTGGGGATGTCATCGACTTGCGCCTTGCCCTGCAAAATGTTGTGCACGGCAGTAAACAAGGGGTAATCGCCCTCCAATCCTCTCGCCTTCAAGAAACTATTCACCTCTTCCGCGGTGGTAGTACCCTGGATCTTTTGGCCGTTCAGATCTTGCCTCTCGACCTCCTGGACTGAGATGCCCTTCTCCACGGCCTTCTTCGCACAGCGGAAGTTACGACCACCAGAGCAAGATGTGATCAAATCAGCCACACCAGCAGAGGACTCGGTAAAAGTGCCAGTGAGGACAGCCTCGCCGAAGAACTCCTTGCCGAACTTGACCATCTCCATAAGGCCAATTCGCATGATGGCGGCCTTGGCATTGTCACCCCAGCCACGACCATCAACGAAGCCTGCCGCCAGGGCGACAACGTTCTTCAGGGCACCACTCAGAGACACACCTGCCACATCGGACACCATCTGAACGTGGAAGTAGGGTCGGTGGAAGAGCATTCGAAAGCAGTCTTGATCCAGAGGAGGGTACTCGGCGGGCACTGGGGTAAGCTTTGTCTGGGAAGTTCGGCCACGAGCATCCTTGTGTCGGATCTCTGGGATATCTGGGACAGTTGGGCTTGGGACTCCGTTACCCGGCGAAGGGGCTCTGCTATTATCCATTGCCGGCGGGTCGTAGGCAATTGTCGTCTCTGACCACTTCTCTTCAGCAATTTCGCGGGCCAGGTTGGCACCACTCAGAGCACCGCAGTAGATGCCGAGACCATCGCCAATCCACTCGCTGAAGAGGCTCACGCCGGAGTCGGAGACATTAACACCCTTGATACAGCTGATGCCGCGAGCAAAGGGTAGGATGTGTCCATTGATCTGCTTGCAGACATTTCCAATGAATTGATGGGGCAAGTTGAAAATCAGGATAGTGGAGTCCTTGACAGCGTCGTGGATGGAGGGGTTGGCGACGATGTTTGAGGGTAGTGCGATGCCTGGTAGATACTTGACGTTCTCGTGATGCTTGTTGATGACCTTGGTGAGCTCCTGGGGAGCATCGCCAACAGATTCGTTATAGTACTTGGAGTCTTTGCCGATCGTGACGCGCTCTTCGTAGACCCACATCTGAATCTGTTCCTCGAACAGTTCGGGGTTCGCACGGGTGTTTTCAGCAATAATCTTGGCAATGGTCGATCCCCTACATGATGAAGAGTGCTGTTAGGAGCTGGGCAGAAGAAATTGACATAGAAAACTCGTGGCGCGCGTACCAATTGCCAGATCCCACAATGGTGACCTTGTGCTTCTTCTGTGGCCCTCCGAGGCTCGCCATGTTGCCGATCGTCGACGTGGAGTAAGGTGCAAAGAATGGTATTTTGTTGGGGTTTCTCGTAATGATAGAAGAGGTCCGCACAACGAAGGATCGGAACATGCGAGAACGGGGGGAAGAAGAAATAGAATGCAAGGCGAAAGAAATAAGTGTCGAGGCAAGGGAGCAGGTTTGGACTGAGGGGTAGAAGATATATGATGGATTTGTCCTTCCTCGCTTTCAAGGTTGTTGAACCCTCGAGTAAGCCACAATGACGCAGGGCAGAAAGTGGCGGTGTTCACCGCCTTCCTAAAGTGGACAAGCTCCCCATCAAAAACCCATCCATATCCGGGGCATGGGGCGCTTGGGAGGCCGTGGAGGCCTGGGCGCGGACGGCAGGTGTGGGATCGGGGGCACCGACCTCCAACCGGCCGAAGCGACCATCACATGTAACGGGGGCGAGGCCGTTTCCAGGGAACAAACGCCGCCAATGCAGCGCAACGCAGCGCAACTCAGCGCACAGCGGTACCTATTTCGCATGTGAAGTCGGCGGCAAACAGGGATCCAGGCATACAACAGCCCCGACTGGGCGCGGTAGAACATGCATCTTGGGGCGAAATATTTGCATTTGCATGCAGCAGAGTCCAGGAACAGTACCGAACCCCCGTGGCTAGGTAAACACAAACCACCGCGGCCCGATCCCCCCGATACCTGGATCTCGGCTTGTGGACTGTCGCGTGACGCTGAGACCAGCGACGAGGAGTTGTGAGTCGTGGACAAGGGCGAGTGTTGTAGGAGTTACGAAAGACAACACGGGACTGCCCAGTTTGGCAGTTTCTCAGAGCTGCACCACATCACTTCGCATCACAACAGGGTTGCGTCGAGTTACACACAATAAAAAAAGCACTCGATTTAACTATGCGCTAAGACTCAACAAGATGCATCGCCGGCTGCGTCTATCACCCCAACCAACGGTTGGTTGTCACAAGCCACTCCCTTTCATCCGCCCGCAGCAGTTTCGGAGGGTTTCAGTCGAATTCGCTTAGCAGTACAATCTTCTCATCCTCCATTCGCCGGTATTGTTTCGACATTGACCTCCATGGGCGATGTACTTTCTTGTCGGTATCCTCTTCAGTTCTTTCGCCATCGCCAAGGATGGGCTTGTATATGTTGTCGTATGCCATCCAAGCCAGGTTAAACATCACGACGACAGCCATGGCTAGCCAATGGGGCATCTTGCCGTTTTTACCGGCAAGGACCTTGGATAGCGAGATCATCGTAGCGAAAATTATGATACTAATGAACAGGAATAGTACAGCCCCCACACGTTGCCCACAGCTGGTGGCTGTGTATGGCTGCAGTGACCCAAGCCAACGTTGATAGCCATCTGGGAGATCGTGTTCTTTGGCACCGTCCTTAATCAGTTTCAAGTAACGAGCACTTGGCTGGGGGTAGTCGGGCTCGCGATGCGGTCCAGTGAGAAATCGATACCACCACTTTTTGTCCCGGGGGTCATCAGGCAAGTCGGGTTCGGGGAGTTGGGGTGCGAAGAGTGTCCTTGCCAGGAACGGCTTTGGCAAGTCAGGGAAAGGTTTCTCAGGAATCGACACCTTGGGAGGGATTGCGACGCAAGGCACCACAATCTCTTTGTAGCCGACTCCTCCACCTTCGGTGCGGATGATGGTTCTATAGTCCTCCTCGGTCACCTCATACACGACACCGACGAGGCCCTCATCCCACTCGGCGAGCTTGCGAGGCGGCTCAAACGGGGGTGGGTCAATCGGCGGGAACTTGGGTGGGAGCTTTGGCTTGTCGGGGAGCTTCCTGTAGTCCACATTGGCGAAGCAGGGTTCGCGATAGGGGATCCCTGGAAGATTGAACTTGAGCTCCAGCGTAGGCACCGAGACGTTCGTCTGAGATAGTGGACGGATGCCACGCACGCCGAGAAACGTTTCAGCAGCGAGGTTGGACCCGTAAGCAAGGTAGAGATAGGTGCTGGGCTTCGGGTGGTCGCTGTCCTCGGGAAGGTCCTCAGCCGCCTGCGCCAGACGCGTGATCGAGGTCCACGGGATTGAAGAAACTGGAGGGTACTTCTTCGGCGCGGGCCGCCGCACGAGAGTAGAGAGTTTGCGCCAGATGACGACGGGATAACCGTCGTCGCTGCAACCGTCAGCGGAGGACTGATTCGCCATTGCGATGATAGGGTTCCAAGGTAGGTGGCTTGACTTGGGGCTTATGGCGAGAGCTGGGGCGTTCTTTGGCGGCCAACTCTGCTCCTTCTCGTCTCTAAACAAAGTAGGAGATGGAGGTGCGGGAGTGGCGATGGGTAAAAGGGGCGCTTTTGAAGCTGGCATCTTGTCTTGCTGTGTATGGAGATGAGGGATGTATGTACGAGGCCGATGGCCCGGATGGCCCGTGATGTCAGGAGCGGAGAGGGCGGACTTCTCCACAACTCCGCTGTTCAGGGTCGCTGAATAATACCCGTCTCGGCGCTTTTGGCCGCGCGGTTGCTGACGAGAAATAGCACTATTATCCGCCAGGCAGGCAGCGGAAGGATTTCTTGGCCGAAGGTCCGCTTCAATTCTGGGGTGTTTAAAATGAGCTTCGGCGGAGATTTAGTTTGATGAACTGATGATGATGATTTCGCATCCAGATGCATAAAGTGGAGCGATAAGCTGTGGTATCCATCGGTTTTCTAATTCTCCGACGCCGAGAGCGAGCTTCTCTCGTCTCGGACCCCCCCTGTCGTCAGAAACGTGAGTCCTCCCAGGCGCTTCCATCAGGTATGTAGGGCTGTCGGGCTGTCGGGCTTCGGGTGTTTGAAACGACGACAACAAAGTCATGTGCATTGATACAAAGCCATTCTCTGGTCACATGGTCTTCCTTATTTGGTTTGATATGCACCATTCAAATGTTCGATTGATGTTTTCCCAATCAATCTTGTCCATCTAGTCATCGCCTCTTTGAGTCGTGGCTTGGGATGTCGTTTAACGCGCTTCTAATGACACTTGGAATCGGATTTGACATTAACGGCCAACAGTTTGTCTACAATCAAAACCTACCCATCTCAAAACACGTCAATTTTGTATATTTTCGATGCCGTCTCTGACTCGTATGCGCCGACTTGGCCAATTGGTGCATGATGTTGACCTTCCTTCTGGCTGGCGAATGTGCCGTACCGACCACTCACAGGTCGCTCCTTCCCTCCAACATCATCCAAACCTTCCCATCCTCAACGCTTCGGATCCCACCCCAAGTCATCCGTGGACACCCGGAAATCTCTCCTGTACCTAGAACTTAACACCCATGGGCTCTGTCGCGAAAGCGCCCTTGCCAGCTTAATGAGACGAGGATATTTCGTTTTTGTCAATTCTCGACCATTTCCACCTCCAATCACCCTGCCCAGCCGTGTCGAATCATCAACCGGATGATAAGAGCCCTTCACTCACAGCAGTGCAGCCCGAAATCCAGCGACGTCTAGCGATCTTGCACCCTCATCATTGCATGAGCGGCTTTCGTGAGTCTGGCTGTTGTTCACCGGGGCCTTGTCTTTCGCTGATATAAACTCCTATAGACCCAACATGCCTAAAAAGGGCGGGAAATCTGCAAACAAAGGCAGAAATCCAAAGCGGCAGCCGACTCAGTTTGGGGAGCTTGATACCACTCCAACAGGGCGTCACTTGCAGTCTCCCAAGGTGCAAGCTGAAGAACTAGGTTCCGCTCCGAGAGCGCAAGAGGAGGAGGATGGTCACCCACCAGGACCAGACCCAGGGCCAGACGTTTCGAAAGCGAGCCCTGTCCAGCCGCCTGTGCTCGATGACGAACTTGCAGACGATGTTGACTTGGTTCAATTGATACCCGTCGAACAGAAAAAAGTGCAGTCTCCACAGCATCGTGGCTTCGCTTGGTCGGAGGCAGGATCATTGACTCGGCGGAGTTCGCCTCTTCGCGTCGGTGAAACTCCTCGGGATATCTGGGAATTTGAAGAAAAGGACTCTCTAGACCCGTTTTCAAGTCCCAAGTCTGGCCAGGGCAAGCTTCCGGATACGATGCCACTCCCGAAAGATTTGATCCCCGAGGCGCCGATGGAGACGACCGAGACACTACCGCTAATTGACTTCTCCGAGACTGCTTCTACGATGCGGCGAAGTTCACCTTGTCGCTATCATGATGCTGCGAATGATATGTGGGTGTTCCAAGAGAATACCCCGTTGGCAATGTCTCGTGCAGGCCAGTCTGAGCCTGGACAGCCTCCAGAAATGGACACCCCTTGGCCGCGCAGTCCTTCGTATCATTTACCGATGGATGAGCTATACGATGTAACCCCCCCTCGACCAAAACCTCAGCGTCCAGTCTCTCCACGCCACAGCACCTCGAACGTCACGAATACTGCGCCGCAGAGGTTTCAGGATCCAACGCCGCCGCGAACGTCACGCAAATCGCATGTGGAAAAAGAACCTGGAAGCGGGCATAAGAGGCCAATGAGTGAGCTGTTACTGGAGGAGCTTGAGTCCGAAGAGGACGAAGAAGCATCCCCAACCCTCGAGAAGGAAGCGGTGCGACAACGCCCCGAAAAACCAACCATAGCTGATGCCCCGGAGCCCCCTGTTTCCTTAGACAAGAACCAAGTCCAGCCCGAGGCAGAAGACGTCCCCGCGCTGCCACAAGAGCCAAAAGGAAGGAAGCGCAAGCAACGGGCCAAAACTCCGATCCAATTTGACGATGCGACGCAAGAGATCAAGGAAATCCCCCTCAAGAGGAAGACCATGGCGCCCACGCGGATGCCCACAGTCAGTGCACCGAAAGCTGCCCCGAAGAAGAAAGGAGCAGCGAGGAAAGCGGTTCCCAAGGAAGGCCCGAAAGCGGTTCGCAAGCCACGAGCGAAACGAGCACCGCCCAAGAAGAAGCAGAAGTCCACTGCCCCGGTGGGTAAGACGGGGTCTTCTGGTGATGCCAATCTTGGTATTTCTACGCCCCCAACGCGCGCGGCGAGACCAAAACAACAAACAAAGTCTGCAATCGAACTCACCGGTGTTAAAGAAGTACCGGGAGGCCGTGATTCGCGCAAGATTGATGAACCAGCAGCATCGAAGGTCCCGAAACAAGCCCCGGAGCCCATCCTAGTTTCAAGCGACCGTGAGGAGAGCCTATCGGCACTTGGAAAGGAAGATACTCTTGCCTTGCTGCCCGTACCCTTGGAGGAAGGACAAGTCGAGGGGCTGGAGCTGGCTAATGAGGACGGTTTTAGCCCATCGCCTGGACTCGTCCTTGTTTCCAGCCCCATACCCTCTCGAAATCCCGGCAGGAACCCGGGAGCTCCTGAAAATGATGGACTCGCACCGAATGTGCGGCGTGAGGTAGCAGATGCTGTGGAAGATGTCATCGTTGTGAAGACATCGAAGTCGAGCGACAAACGCCCCCTGGAACCCGAGGTGAATGAGCCTGCTCGTTTTGTTCGACAAAAGATCTTGACACCCCGTGATCCCAACGTTCCGGCGAGGCGGATACAAACCCCAACTAAGGAGGTTGCTGCCTCGTCCAAGTCCTCCCACCGCATGCAACTTGGAAAGCTACAAACCCATTTTGACAAAAAGAAGAAGAAAGTGCCTCGGAGCTTCAGTATTAGCGAGGTTGGCAGTCCTGTGCCGATTGAGAGGGATCAGAGACACCAGACACCCCTGGTTCAGCCGTCAAGCCCCTCGGATGCGCGCAGTTCAGGGCAGACAGATGTTGGAGGACAGCGAGATGTAGTTAGGAGAAGTCAACGCCTCCGAAAGTCTGTCGAGTAGAACTCTCTAGTCTTCCGAGGTAGTGAATGCTCCGACTCGCAAACTGAGCATCTCGCGAAGCTGGTTGTGGCAGATGACAAACCCAGAATCGGGCTCACGAACAAGTCAGAGAAGCAGGGGGAAGCACTGCTGCCAGAGCTCACTGGGATGAATGTTGATTTACACGATCAAATCCTGGCATCCCTTCGAGGACAGGATGAATCGTCCCTGCCAGTCAACAGCCGACCAAAGCGGGGACGAGATGCGTATGAAGGCAACGGTTCCTTATCCCCAGGTCATTCTGAACTCCAGAATTGCGAAGTGGCTGAGAGACTGCATTCAATCGTCGAGGTACGTTAACCACCCACTAGGTTGCTAACTGCTAACAATGCGAAGATGATGTCGAAACATCTGAGGACGAAGGAAACAGCAGTCTACCGTGGATCCGATGCGTATCGCCAGACGGGCATTGATTGTGTGGGAAAGATGGAGCAGAAGTACCACGATGAGCAAGGTGTACTGGCAGCGACGTGCAAGAAGGACAGCGACCGATTCGCCCAACGACTACAAGACGCAAGATCGGCCATTGATTCCCATGAGAAGGCACGAGAACAGCTAATGGCCCAACTCGAGAATAAGGCAGCGGACCGGCGGCGTCTTTACCAAGAAGCAACGGCAAGCTTACGAGCCCTTCATGGGCGGTTGCTCAACGGAGGGTTGTCGGAGACGAACGATCTGTAGGGCCTGCAAGGCGAAAACTCCTGCACGGGGATTGGGGCAAGGTGGGAGGCTAATTAGGCGTTGAGATTGGAGGTTTGATGGGACGATTTGGCTCGGAGTCGTAGGCGAGGGTTTCGAGTAAAGTGAAGGGCTAGTTGGGGATAATGGGGTGATGGTGCCATGTGTTGTAGATCAGGGATTTGTGGCGGCAAGGATTCCTGGGAGGTTGACTCTGTTTGGGGCTTCCGTTGAGCGAAACGGGATGTTTGGGTGTTTTTGACTTGGCGGACGATTCCATTTTCGATGGAGAGTAAAGTGCCTATTTAAGAGTGATCAATGCACATGCATGTGTAGGCGTTTTATCAGGTGAAGGGGCTGACCTCGTGACGATGATGATGATGAATTGAGGCATGTGGTTGGATGCAGTGGGTGAGGCGATGACCAGATCGTCCAGGTCACGACCAAGGACCAAGGTTACAGAGAGGTTGCAGGGGACGGCGGTACTCTAAGATTATACGGTCGATTTGGCGAGATCAATCGATTACAGGTATCAAGGTATCCGTATCGCGATCGTGATGGAGTCAAAGTCAGGGTCATCTGTTGTCGTTACTAACAATCATTTGCGCAAATGGAGTCGGTGTCTGGATGTTTGGGACTGGACCACCACAATGGTTGAGGGTAAATAATGCATTTTTGTCATTTTTTCTTTTGTGTTTATTTCTTTCCTTTCATGACTTTTTTCGGCTGGAATTTGTCGTGATCTGTTGCCTCGGGTGGCTTGGACTGGACGTCGTTGGCGCAAACCAAGAAGGGCGATGATGACGCCGGCAGTTGGGTGACGTATGTACTTTTTGTGGCGCGGGCGGGGACGTGGACGGGTTAGGTACGAAGTTAGTATCTGGATGAAGTCGGGGAATCACTCGGCCTCACTGGGCAGGCAGGTAGGTAGGTAGGGAGTTGGCGCGGAGTGTATATAGCTGGTGTGGTGCCCATTGTGATAAAAGTTGAATTGAGTTGCTTTTTGCCTCGTTTGACCCTGCACCCTCTTCCATTTGCATACCTCACTCATCTGGTTTTCGACTATTGTGCCAGAGCGCGTCTATTGTCAGGGTACGTACTCTTTATTCGCCACCGCCCGCGGGCAAAGATTCCCGTCCATTCTTCCTCTCCACCGTTTGGCCCCCACCTCACCCCGAAAACGATACGCGGCACGGACGGCAGAAAGCTCAGACCAACTGTAAGCGGCGGCAGGGACTGAAACCCGCGACGACATCCCCGTGGTACGATATGGCCATGGCCATGGACAAAGACAGGGAGGGCCACATCTCCAGGTCCACACGGAGGTACGTTTTTGGGACAAGAGACTCCCGTCCTTGTTTCATCTTGTTGTTGTCAAGACCCGAATCTGCCGTCTCTCCCGGTAGGACTCCTCACTCCCCATGCGAGTCATCAATGCTCGTAAATGGGTGTAATATGCAAGCGCTACAGCAAGGGGATGGCCAGTGGAGAGAGGCCCAGCGCTTATAGGGCTGTCTAGCGTCCAGTTGCTCAGCTGGTGCTTGGGAGGGCCCAGGGAAGGGGTTGTTGTTGGCTGAGCCTCACTTGAGACGCACGCGCCTCTCTCCAGGTTTTCCCACCACCACCAACGAGGGCAGCAAGTTAGCAGTGCCGCTTGTCCACTTCCCTCTCGCTCCATTTTTTTTTTAGCCTTTATTCCACCCCCCTCGATTCTACTTTTTTTTTCCTGCCCATTGATCTCCAAAAACTCTTTCTTTTCATGTCACACGCGCCGTGTACACAATAAAGAAGGGCTCGAAAAAAAAAAAAAGGTCGACAATAGGATCAGTCTTTCAGCATCTCTTTGACTACAAGCATTGTTCCTCCTTTTGCCATCCCTGTTGACTTCCTCCTTGGTGAGGCGGTCTTCCCTGTTCTGCTTTCTCTCGCTCTTACACGGACCCCAACGTCTTCTTTCTATACATCTCTCTCTCCTCCTCCCCCTCGAGACCTTTCTAAACTCTCCACGCCAACCGCATTTTACATTCCCTTTTTCATCCCCAGCCCCCTCTTCGGGTGATACACAGAATTCGATTTACCCCCCGTCCGACTAGTTCACTCAACTGCGCTTCTTCTGCCTTGTGGACACTTGAGGTTCTAATTCTCATCAACCTGCTCGCAGTCGTCTTCACGGCTTCCTGGACTTCCGGCGACGCCGAACACGAAACGCCAGTTCAGGTTCCACTGACACCTCGAGCTCGACCCTGACAGATAATTCTGAGGGCACACACGAGATCACGCCTGCGACTTCGACTTCATCCGCCGATAATTCGAATCCCACTACCGACCCCAACGCGAGAGATCAGAAGATGCCGTTTCGTCAGCGCATGGCCCGCCACTTTGGCGACTCGGTACGTGCAACCCCGCATCGCTGCCTAGAAATGCGCATCAAGACCATATTCAAGCCGAAGTTATGTCATTGGGCTTGAGGTCGCCAATGGACTTGGGAATGTGGTCCTCTTATTGGTACCTGTTTGCGCTGACTTGTGGTTCTTCTATCTACTAGCTTGCCCCCGAGAAGCCCTACCTCAGCTACTACGATGTCTTGTTGACCGGCGAGGACATCAAGTCCCTTAAGAATGACTGGCTTACCGACAACAACATCGCATTCTGGGAGGAATATCTCGAACGCGAGACCCTGCCTCGATATCCCCAGGCTCGCATTATACTCCTGCGTCCGAGCATGACTTTCCTTCTCATGAAGGAGCCCGATCTGCGCCAGGTCCTTTCTGCGCTGCCCGATTTTTCCAAGGTCACCCACATCTTCCTCCCCATCAACGACAACCGTAATGTCGGTGTCGCCGAGGGCGGTAGTCACTGGTCACTGCTCCTTGTCTCGGCCCTCGACGGCGTTGCTTTCCACTACGATTCACTCGGCGGCGCAAACTACGCCGAGGCCAACTTCGCCGCCAAGAAGATGGCACAAGTATTGCAGCGGCCATTGCGATTTATCAACCTTGAGGACTGCCCTCAACAAGAAAATGGCAGCGACTGCGGTGTATTTGTCTGCCTACTCATGCGCCACCTCCTTGTCAAACGTCTTCTTTGCGCTAATGCCCGAGAAAAGGTCTCGATGAGCATGGCGGGTAAGATGGTTGACAGCTATGGAGGCCGCAAAGAGATGCTACGCATCATTGAGAATCTCCGCAAGGAGGGTGAGCGTAGGCGCTCGTGAGTGTTTCTCTTGACCTTCCGATGTTCCCACGATGTCTAATAATAAAGATAGGAGAAGCGCCAGCCCATTCACGAACAACAAGACGCCACCGCGAATCGAGTAGAGCACGTGCTGCTACGGCTCTTGCGCAGAATTCGAGGAGCGAGTACGAAAACTGATGCGACCGGCGCAAGGGAATAGCCGCCTGTCCGCCCCCCGCAGGGAGGGCAAGATCAACGGTACATCTCAGACGGCTGCTGGTGGTCCCGGCAAGGCTTCCACGGGAACTTCGGGAAGCACGTACACCACCTCGCGTTTCGTCCCTGCTGCCGCGCCGCATGATCCCCAGAGGGTCTCTAAATCCCACCCGTCGCCACGACGCAGCGGTATCCTTTCGACTCCGATGAAGGTCCGAAGCAAGCGACGACCGAGTCCTAGCCGCAAGCTGGCCGTGGAGCCCTCCACCGAGGTTGTTCAAACTGACCAGCAACTGTAACGAATTTTTATGACGCAACGGTCGATTTCATTTCAGGGTTTTCACTATTCAAATTTTTCTCAAGCGTTTGTATTAATGGCGTTGGATGGTACTGAGAGGTCCAGGTACAGGCAAGGGCGCTCTCTACATACATGCCGATGGATCCCATCACGCGCGAGCCTGTGGCCAACATGTATAGGGCACTCTTCGCTGACCCGCGATGGAACGCACTGGACTGGTAACTATCGAGTTTTGGCGTTGGTAGGACGATCGAAAAAGGGGACTGGCGGACATCATGAGCATTACACGAAGTTTATTCTCATAAAGATAGCGTTATTTTTGACAATTGCACAAGTCATCTTTGGAATTGTTCTGACTTGGTGATCCTGACAAGGAAATTGTAACTTTTCCGACTTGAAATGATGAAACTCCTTGACACCTCTACAAGAATGACCATGGTCCTAGCAGTTCACGACCGGTCTCGTACAATTGGATAACCGGCCTTGAACTCTTGGATATTTCCCCTTTAGTTATTCGTAAACGCAGGGTTCTGTTCCATTGTCGCAGAGATGTATCCCCTCAGCGCCGCCCATCGATTCGCTGTGGGAGCTGATGGCTGTGGTTGAGACTCCGCGCCCTCATGTCCCGTCGCAGTCGCGTTCTCATCGCCATCGCCATCCCTCTTCGATCCCACAGGCTCTGTCACATTTCCCTGCTGCTCCCCCATCCCCGTCAACCTCGCCATACTAACCCCAAACCTCTCCATCTCCCCCTTCACCACCAACTCCTTCCTCTTCAACGCACCCTTCTTCGAGCGCAAGCTCTTGTGGCGAATCTTCCCCGCGCGCTCGGCATCGCCCTCGCCCTCTGCGATCTCGGGCAGAGCGTCCACGAGGCTTTCGAGCGTGGCGGCGAGTTTCTTGGAGGGTCGGCGCCGCTTCGTCTTGGAGATTCCTGATGTGGAGGCGATGCGGGATACGAAACTCGAGTGCTTGATTATTCGCTTGTCGCGCTTGGAGGAGAGGAAGCTGTCGCTCACGGTGGAGGTGGGGCGGAATGTCTTGCTAGGAAGGGAGGATTGGGCTTGGGCGGCGGAGGCGCGGGCGCGGGTGCGGGTTCTTTTGAGGCCGGAGGGGGCAATGGGGGCCTTTTAGAGAGGGATTGTTAGTATAATTTTGGTTAAGGGGGGGATAGGGGGGCTTACCATCTTAGCTAGAGAGTAGGGGGTTGTGAATTTATGTGTGGATGTTGCGTTGATATGATGGTCTAGGTATGGGTTTTTGGTGTTGAAGTTTGGAAATATTTTCGGTGAGGATGACTTCACCTCGGTGAGGTGGGGGTGGGGCACACCGAGCTCATATCAGAGGGGCCAGCAAGCTTCGACTTGTCTCATTCATCTCAGTCATAATTTTTCTGATATTACTCGTTTTCCTTCCTCTTCCTTTCCCATTTTTTCCCAGAAGAAATATGGATATAATAGATCATCTCAGGCGGGAGATTTCCAAGCGCGAG
Organism: Fusarium robinianum; assembly: GCA_013623725.1. NCBI lineage: Eukaryota > Fungi > Ascomycota > Sordariomycetes > Hypocreales > Nectriaceae > Fusarium > Fusarium robinianum. The sequence continues at coordinate 21,394 of JABFFI010000537.1, read as the reverse complement.
AATGAGCTTGCAGAACTACGATCCCAACTCGCAGCCGCTGAGTCAGAGAGTCATGAAGCAGAACAAAACGACGAATCCTGGAAGTGGCCACTCGATGCGCATGAGTATGAGCGGTACAGCAGACAGATGATCGTACCAAAGTTTGGACTTCAAGGTACGCGTAACCTCACACTCTAGTTCTGAACGGGGTCCGCTGACGTGGTTGTACAGGACAGTTGAGATTGAGAAGGGCCAAGGTGTTGCTCGTCGGGGCTGGGGGACTGGGATGTCCGGCGGCGGCGTACCTCGCGGGCGCGGGCGTGGGGACTCTTGGGTTGGTTGATGGCGATGAGGTTGAGGTTTCGAATCTTCATCGTCAGATTGCGCATTCAACGGGGCGTGTGGGCGCGAGTAAAGTTGAGAGCGCAGTTACATATCTCAAAGAGTGAACTCCCCCCGCCTTGACTATTGCGCTCCTAGTATCTTTAACTCACACGTTCTTCTAGACTCAACCCTACTATAACCTACAACGCGCATACTACACACCTCACGCCCCAAAACGCACAGGATATTGTCTCCGAGTATGACCTCGTCCTCGACTGCACCGACCACCCAACATCCCGGTACCTCATCTCCGACATCTGCGTCCTCCTCTCCAAGCCCCTCGTCTCCGCATCCGCCTTCCAAACCTCCGGCCAACTCATCGTGCTCAACAACCCCCCCAGCAAGGGCCCCTGCTACCGCTGCGTCTTCCCAACACCGCCGCCGCCAGACAGCGTGGTGGGATGCGGCGAGGGCGGGATCGTGGGCCCCGTTGTGGGCGTCATGGGGGTGTTGCAGGCGCTGGAGGCGATCAAGTTGATCACGAGGGGTGATTTGGAGGGTGGGGATGGGGAGGTTAGAAAGCCGATGATGTTGCTTTTTAGTGGCATGGGTGATGCGCCGTTTCGGTCGGTGAGGATGAGGGGGAAGAGGACGACATGCCTGGCTTGTGGTGAGGAAGGGGGCGGGTTGACGCTGGAGGAACTCAAGACGTCGATGGACTACGTGCAATTCTGCGGAGTGAGGACGCCAGTTGACCTACTGGCGCCGGAGGAGCGCATCACGGCGAAGGATTACGCTGAGTTGAAGAAATCAGGAGACAGTGGACATTTGCTGTTGGATGTACGAGAAAGGGAACACTTTGACCTGTGCAACATCGCAGGTTCTGTCAATGTTCCCATTGGCAAGTTCATGAGCAGCAGAGACGAAACGGTACCAGAAGGATTTCCGAGTGATCTACCCCCGTCAGCGCCGATCTATGTCGTTTGTCGCGTGGGCAATGATTCTCAGATCGCAGCGCAGAAACTCAAGGATCTGGGGCTGGGGAACAACGGAGAGCGGTTCATTGGGGATATAGAGGGTGGCATGAGGGCGTGGAGGGCGAATGTCGACCCAAGCGTGCCCTTCATATAGGTTCGCTAGACGAAATAGATCAAAAAAAGACGTAAAAAGGTGAAAAGAGGAATGTCCAATTGTTCAGATAAGAGAGGTTAATCGATATAGATACATATCGCCCGCGAGTAATCCCCGCGGGCCGCAACAAGGGCAGCCCGTCCCTGCCCAGAAGTTGCGCCATTACACAAGATGTCTTTTTCTTTCTCTCAGCTGCCGTGGAGAGTCCATGTCCCGATGCCAGGCGCATATGGCACCAGAGATGAGGGGAAATTTTGTTTTGGTTAGTTTTACACAAAGTTGGCAGTCTTCTTTTTGTTGAAAGCCTTTTGGTCTTTTAGCCATTGTCGGTAACCCTTCACGCTCTGGATCTTCTCGCCGTAGAAATCGGGAACTGTTCAAGCACGTGAGCACAAGGGTTCCTGGTCCATTTGCTGTCATATGAAGCTGGGGGAGGGTTCTCCTACCTGGGTTTCCGGCGCTCGAGTTAGAGGGGTCAACGCGGTGCTTCTTGATGCGCGCAAAGAACTCGGCTTCCTTCTGGGTCATTTGCTGCTTCCACTGGCGGTTGAGGGCGTAGAAGACCTGGCTGCCGATGCTCGGACCGATGAGCCAGCCGAGGCCCGAGAACGCGAAGGTCATGATGCCCAGCGTCATGAAGGGGTCCAGAGGAATCTGCGTGATGACGGGTTCCGCCAGTCCTGTCGAGAGGAAGACGGCGCCGAAACCGCCGCTCAGGATGCCGCTCGTGACTGAGAAGACGAGCTGGATCCTGCGGCGCTTGACCCGAAGCTTGAAGAAGGTGTCCCAGTCGAGCGCAGCATGGCCCAGGTCCTGTGCGTTGTTCTTCCCCGGGGTAGCGTTGAGGGTCTGCTGCGCCGCGGAGGCAAGATCAGGCCGCTTGCTGGCATCATCGGAGTTGGCGCGGGCAAAGGTCCTGGGCAGGATGGAGGCGGCGGAAGGAGCGAGGCATTGTGCGCGGAGCGGCGAGCGGGGGAGGCAGGACACCGAACGGGCAGAGGCAGAGCTGGTCGAGAAGGGAGCTTTCGGCGAGGAGCGGACGAGGCCGGTGGTGCGGCTGGCGGCGGCGGCCTGGCACGGGTAGCGCAAGACGAGGGTCTTGAGCGGGGAGGCCATGTCGAAAAGAAAAAAGCTGTGCCTTGACGGAGATATCGACAATGAACGAAACGGGAGAAATCGAAAGTGGCCAATCAATTTCGCATTGACGGAGGGAAAAATACGGAGTGGAGATGCGCTGATGCTGTTTTGTCGGGGGACGTCGGTTGTTGTGGTGGTATTTTTTGAAGGTGACGTGGGAGAGAAGCTCGGTAGAGCTGGGTTTCGTGATCTCATTGAAGGGCGAGGGAGAAAAAAAAAGGTTGGCGCTTGGACGGTTAAGCGCGATTAAGCGCATGCGCGGAGCTCGATCCGGAGGAGCCATAGCCCGGATAGCTAAGAAGGGCCCTAGCGTTAAGGCTTCGAAAAGGTAGGGTTAAGAGGGTTTCTAAATAGCCTATTTTTCATATATAAGATTTTTGAAATTTGCACATTTCTATCTTATAATTAGCTAGATATTAGTATATCTTAAACTATAAAGTTAAGTGTTTAATTTGCAAGTGAAGAAGTTGTCAAAAGCCTGGTGTTAGGTAGTTAATACTCTCTCCTTCCTGGAAAGGCATCCGCTTAGTCAGCAACCTTAATTCGAGCTGCATAGCTGTATCGTTACCAGACCGCGTTTCTCGTTGCTGCGACGTCCGTGAACTAGACAACCCACATCCCACCAACCCCCAACTCACATGCCTTCGTCTCAGCCCTAAGAACTCTCGCAGGGTTACGCCCATTTGCTTTTTCTGCAGTCATCCAATACATGAACCATCCATCGCTAGGCTCGTTGCGCCTGATTGTCTCTACAAATAGGTTGCGCGAGCCAGCATTACAAGTCCAATCGCGAAACCCGTCCTAGGACGTCCACACGATGGACCCCTCTCAACCACTTAATCCTGACAACCCACGGAAACGAAAACGACAAGACCATGGAAGAACACGAATAACCATCCCTCTACTCTCGAAGCCCCCCGACTATGTTCCAGGGACAGGCCCGCCATTGCAGCCCCTCAGTCTGCTACCTCCACAAGACACCACCGCGTACATTATCGACCGGATATTCCTACCGTCTCCAGGTCCCGCTTCTAACGGGAAGCCGCTGCCGAAGCGCATGACCTACATCGTCGGATGGCACGACCTCCCCGCTGCGCGTTTGCTCGTCCCGGTCCTGCAGATCCTCGACTATGTCTCGCCCCGGGTTTTGGAGGATTGGGAGTTTCAACTCGAAGAAGAGCTAGATCGCGAGAGACAGAAGCCGGTACAGGAAGTGGAGAAGACGACAGAGGTCGAAAAACCGAACAAGAAGAAGAAGAAGAGAGGGAGACCACCGGCTCACAGCGCGATAGAGGCTGCTGTCGTCGCGGAACCTGAGAAGACCCCCACGATGCCCAAAAAGGGTGTAATGAGCATTGGCACGCCAACGAAGAACAAATTGGATGACTTTGAGGATTTGTCGGACGATGAGAGCGGCCCTTCGCGACAGTTGGAACGGGAGACTTTGAGCGCGTCCGTTCGCGCAGAGGAAGATTCGGAAGAAGTTGATATGGTGCCCGCCCCAGTTCTCGAGAAAGCCACAAACAGGAAGCGGATAGACAAGCAGAGACCCGAGGCTCGAGTTCCGAAGCAGCAGGTAGCAGGCAAACAACTCACGGTACTACGACCAGACTCGAATTTGATCCCCTCGAGCGAGACACCAACACGTCGGGGGATCCCAGATCCAGTGACCAAACCAGCGGATTCCAAAGGAAAGAAGAAAGCAGCTCCGATTCCGCAGCCAAGCAAGAAGATACCTGGGTTTCAGGTTGCGACTAACGGATCAACTCGAGCAATACCATCTGGCTCGAATTGGACACCAGTGGGCGGGTCGAGATCCTTCTCAACCTCGGATTACGAAACGCCGGACTCCCTTGCTGAAAACCAATCCAGAGGTACGCTATCGCAGGCTGTCGAGGTGCCCAAGCAAAAGGAGGCCAAACAGAAGGAGGCCAAGCGAAAGGAGGTCAAACCGAAGGCGAAAGATAATACACCAAAAGCTCGGAACCCAGTACCGGCACCTGCGTCTGCGTCTGCGCCAGCATCTACCGAGGAAACCCCCGCAGATGAGGATGATGTCGCAGAACCCGTCTGGGAAGTCAAGCGCGTTGAAGGAATGGAACTCTACGAAGTCGAGGGAACTGGTCTCGTGCGATTCTTCAAAATCCTCTGGGAAGGCGACTGGCCCCCTGACCAAAACCCATCCTGGGAACCTGAGTACAATCTGCCCAAGAAGCTAGTACAGAACTACCTCAAGCGCGGGAAGAAGAAGGCCGCGGCCACCCCAACGCCGAAGAAGACCGCATCCAACCCGACGTCGAGGACAAAGTCGGCACTGAGACAGACGACACTTGTTCCCTGGGGCGTGGTCGCTCGGCGTCAGTATAAAAACGTGAGCGAGGCGTTCGCCGGAGAAGCGGATATGTTGCCGGAGAACGGCGCCGTGGACGATGTTGTGGAGGAGGAGGAGGCGGAGGTCGAGGGCGAGGAGCTGTTTGTCGTGGAGGAACCACCGGCCAAGAAGGCTCGAGTGAAGCATGCATGGAAGGGTAGCGGGAGCACATTGGGGATGGATTTTGGCATGATGCCCATCTATAGATGAGACAGGTTTGGTTTGTCGTTTATAGCATCAGTAAGTATTTTGGGTGCCCGCGGTGTCGGAGTACTTTCACAGACGCGTCGGAGTTTTGGCGATCCTATGGTTAGGAGAAGGGACATGTCACGATAAGGATCATGGATGAAGACGTTAAAAAGATACCCCAATAGTTGAGTCCCAAAAATTTCCCAGCATTATCCCCCCCTTTACTCCTATAATATATAGCAACCAAAACAAAATATTGAACAACATGCCAAAAAACCAAAAAAAACCAAATCCACCGCAAAAAGATTACCCCCCCATCCCTCCCAATTCCGCAGTGCCCCCTCCCAGGTCCCTCGCCGGAGCAGGCCGTCAACGCGGCTACTGCCATGCGTTGACGTCCAGAACCTGGTGGTTCGACTGATCTATATAAGCCTGCACAATGGCAGGCATCGGCGCGGTGCTCAGAGGCCGGAGACAGAGCTGGCAACCCGGGTGGCAGGGCATAGTTCCCTGCGCCTGCATCTCCCGGCGATGTCGTGCCATCGCAGCGTACTCCTCGATGCGCCCAATTGCCGAGCCGCGACGTTGGCTCCTCCAGAATCGGTCGAAGCGAGGGTCGTCCGACGTCTCATCTCGAAGAGCATTCACCGCAGCAGTCGGTAGGTACGACCATCCATCCATGTTCTGGTTGATGAAAACATGCTCCCCCAGACAGGCGTATCCGTTCCCCATGTACATGAGGAAGACGCGGTCGCCGGTGATGTCGTCAAAATGAGGCCAAGTGGATTGGATGTAGAAGGTGAAGGAATCCTGCATGTTGGCATCAAGGGACGTGGATTGGTGAAGCAGCTGCAGTTGTCGGGCCAGCTGGACGGTGGTGTTGAACGGAGGGATGTCCCAGGTCTGGGACAGATGGTTCGGCGGGACGAAGGGAATCCTATTCGTGTTGCCGAAAAGATGCCAGAGGTCGCCCGTAGGGCCGTCGGAGGGAGTCGTCGCCATATTGATGCCCAGACTGTGATGGTAGTGGGCGATGCGTCGCCTCTCGAAGAGGCTGTACAGATGCTGGAACTCAAATAAGGAAACGACCTCGATGGCCAAGTCTCCTAGACCTTGGGCATCGGCGCTAAGAAAACCGGCTCGGACGATGTTCTTGGTACAGATGCGTTGCAGCAACTCCCAGACAGCAGTGACGTGGAAGCTGGGCAGGACGAGGCAACGAGGGGAGGCGGGGAGGAGGGGGAGCTTGTCGAGGAACTCCAACTGGTCGGCGGGGATGGGGTGGGAGGTCGTCGAGATCAGTTTGATGTCGGCAGTATGGCCGACGCCGTGCTCATCAACAAAGGTGATCGGGTGTGTTTGTTGATGTTTTCGAGCGTACTGAAAATACGCCACAGCAGACCCGTAGCGGAACTCGACCACGGCACAGTACTTCCCAGGGTAGAGGAGGGAAATACGCTGGATCTGGATGTTGAGGACGCCTCCAAGTCCTCTCACCCCGTTAAAGACCTGGGTGTTGCAGATCCCCGCGGGCAAGTTGTCGATCAAGACCCGTCTTGTGTTTGGCGTGCGAGAAACACAACATGGGTCCCTGAGCTCGGCAGGGAGAGAGCTCGAGATGGGCCAGAACTCCTGGCCGGCCTGCGACTCGGCGGAGGAGGAAGACCCGGTAGACTCTGAGGAGTCGGCGATGTGAAGCCCTTGAACGCGGGCGAGGTGGGTGTGAGGGGAGGGCAGCGCTTCTTCGGACACTGACCCAAAGATGGACGAAGAAGTCTCCGCGGCATCGTCGTCCTAATCGATGCAGCTTCCAGAGGCTTCTTCGCCTCTTTGGGCAGTGCCCGCTTCGACTGATGGGCTTGCGTCAGTCGCCATGTTGAGAGATGGCTGTGAAGTTGAAGGAAGAAGAAGAGGGAGAGAAGAAGGAGGGAGAGTTGGTGTGAGGAGGGGGGGGATTAAATAGTATTTCGGGAGAGAAAACAACAGTGACTCACTGCTGGCGAGCTATCAGGGTTACTAATCAGTAGGGGACTTCGATCTGTTTCTACCGATTGCTATCGGGGTCTCTGCCCTATATCTTTTCATCTTGATAAGGGGTGCAGGCCGAGCTCTGATTCGAGAGCTCCACCGGCGAACACGCTCGAAAAACGCCCCGAGAGACGTTCTGGCTCCTTCAACCTTGAATAGTGGGTAAAACAAAGTAGCGAGTGCGTTGAGGGGAGCTTTTTGGCGATAGGTTATGAACATGTCAAAGTTGTAGTCGTTGTGGGAAGCGCCCAACGATCCCCGAGAGGATTTGCAGTCGGCGAGAATTTGCCAGCCTCTTTCTGTTCCACACTCAGTTTCTTTCCCGGGTTCTTGAAATGATCACTATCTAGACGCAGCAATGCCCGACTCACAGCTTCTGGGGCTAAGATCCGAAGTGGTATATGACGTCGAACTCGAGGGGAGGCTCTCAGGGGCGACGCGTAACGGTGGTTGGTGAATACCTGGTTTCGTTCACGTGCGAAGTTCATCTTGTTTTCTGTCTGACTTCAATCTTTTCGATCTCCGCGAGCAGTGCTTCGTATATATAAGATGGTCAGGATTTGAAGAATGACCTGTCAGTGGGAGAGTGACGGAGGAGATAGTAGTCGGTTGTTGTTGAGCACAGCGTACTTGGAGACAGAGGGCTTTGGAGGATATTTATACCGCGAGAAAACCATAGTACAAATGCATGTTCATAGAGTCATGGCGAAGATACAAAAAACTTGGTTCGGCTGTATGTGTTTTCTGGTAAGTGGAAGGGTCGTAGCCAGGGGATGGCAATTAGCGGCAACCGGGGGGATTAGCGAGGAACAACATCGCTTCGACCGATCATATCTAGTCATAGTTACTCGGCAAACCCTCACGGGGCGGCTTTTTAGCGAGAGGTCCTGTTGAGATTTGGTGGTTTGTTGTTTCTGTCGGGAAACTTTTGTTTGTTTGGGATTGCTGGTTTCGCCAACTCGCCATGATGGGCTCAGGGAGGTGACGAGGGAGCTTCATTTCGATGCTACCTATGTGATTAAACTGCTGCCGAATACAATCTCTGATTTCGGTAGTATAGGGAGGGAGTTTCAGTTCATGCAATCATCCTCAAACTTAAAGTGAGTATGCCGAAGTGCACCTGAATGTCCATGAGTTTCTTTTCCGAGGCAGCCTCAAACTGTTGTTTTCTGCAATCTTTGCTCTGTGATAACCTCAGACACGTTGCAAGAGTCCCTCAATCGTTAAAAAAATTATAATTCTTTTCGCTTCTACGTTTCATGCTGATTGAGGCCCCATGTGATTGTATCTGTCGTGGGTGTGTCCGCCTTGAAGTCTTCATCAGCAGAGAATAGGGTAAGGAAGCAGCATGAGCTTGGTGGTCGTCTTTATTTACGTAAGCTGTCTTTCCAGAGGTTTGTTGGCCTCAGCAACTGTTGCAGTGTTCAGTTAATGCTCATTATAAAAAGGGACTGGCTATCTGATATGCCACTTTAGGGGTTTAACGCACCAAAAGGCCTAAGGAACCTAGATATTACTGTAATCTGCTCTAAATAAGTAAGAGAAAGGCATTATTTCTACTACATTTAGCTATAGGCACCTTTTTTTAGGTAAAACAGCATTTTTATATGCAACTGTTATTTATTCTAAAGGTAGATAAAGTAAGAATTAGCCTAAATTATGCTGTATAAGGCGAGAACACCTCAATAACATACCCTAAATACTTATAAACACCCCTAAATTTTACTATATTCTCTCCTAAATTTGTAATTTTAAGGGCCATGCCGTTTACTATCTAATGTATCACAGCACCACTTTGGCCTCTATCGCAGACCAGCTCTCAAACCCATCAAGTTTCGTCATATGCATGCAAGTTTACGCTAAACGAGTCCTGGACGATGATCAGACAAGCGAGCTAAGCTAGAAGAATGGTCCGGGTAAGGGATGGATGAGAGACATCTACCTACCTACCCCTCCATTCGAACCGCGCGGCAAGGATGAAGCACTGGCAGAGACATGCGGGCCAATCGATTAGCGAAGATGGAGACAAGCTAAGGCTTGGGAGCTGTGGCCCGAGAAGCAACCTGGAATGTCTGGCAAACCACCAGCAAGTTTTCGAGAGGTTCTTGTGTATGCAAGAGCCCCATGACAAGATACGAGCACAGCCAGTTCAGCCCCGAATTCAGCCCTCTTTCAAGGACCGTCCAAGCCCAAGGCTTTCGTCTTATGTGCAGCATGATCCATACCTAGGCGAGACTGGAGTGAAGTTCTTTGTTCAAGAGGTCGTTGGTGGAAGCTGCACCTAACAGGATCCATCCAATCTGATCGCTTTGTTGTATGGGGCTCTCTCCACCGCTGAGTCAGGGCGGCTATGCAACATTCAACCTTGAACATGAGATCCCCCACAGCAGGAGCCATCGAGAGGCCCGACTCCACACCACTCATGTCTCAAAGGGGGAAAGTCTGGCGCTTGTACACCTAGGTAGCGGGGTATTCTGTGGACGCCGCGCACAAAGCCCAGGAGGTACATCCGCAGGAGTCTGCCTCAAGGTCCGTAGGGCTACCTCAACAGCTCGACAATCCCTGCCCAGCTTAGGTAGGCAGCGAGTTAAAATGGTCTGCGTGCGGCCCTAACAAAGACCACCAAGGTCGGCGTTATCCAAAAGGGCGAAGAGGGAATAAAGAGAGAGAAATGCTGCCCATTCAGCTTTCGAGAAGGTGAAGTACCAAGTACCTTTCTCTACCAACTTCACACCTGCCCGGGGGCGCCCCCCAGGTCCCCCCCTCCTGCCGCTTGACTCACTGACCGACTTGCGTGCATCAAACCTACCCATCCACTCCTTCCCATCAAAGACGGGACTGGACTCACTCGACTGACTTGAAACGCAGCTTCAGGCTCTCTCCTCCACTCCGACGTGCTGCGTCTTCACCGCATATAAGGAGCCCATCTCTTTCCCCCGCCCCTCGTTCATTTCACTTCCTCTCTTTTCTACGGCCCTCAGCCTCTTCCATCGCTTCGCGTATATCATCTTATTTCGTCACCATGGACTCGTCCGCCGACTCAAAGCCTTGGTTTCTGAAGACCTCCTACCCGGTCGTCTTCCCCTTCCGAGATGCCGTCAGGAAGCCCGCTTCCGAGTTCCAGAGCTTCGTCCGGGACGAGCTTAGCCGGCGCTACGAAATGGAGGTCGATGACGAGGTCGTCGTTGTCAAGGACGTGGCCATGACTGATGCTTCCAAGTCCGAAACCTTTACCATGGTCTCAGACCCAACCACGAGCAACCTAGGTTCGCGGTTGGAATCTCTCCAGGTCGAGTCCGTTGCTTCGACCTCCGAGTCGCCCGCAGCCGAAGCCGACGGGCCTTCGAATCCGTTCATGGACGCTCTGAAGAACGTGAACAAAGAACCCACCCGGAACATGGAAAACATGATGGAGACAGAGAATCGAGATCTGGCGTTCCGGTCCAGCACCGTCGCCTTGGTTGACCTCTTCATGGAGCTTGAAGAGGTCGTTTCTGGTCCCCGCTTGTCTGAATTACTCCATGCCGCCTGGAAGGAGGATGGCCTCATGACACTCAAAATCATCTTCAACGCCCGTTCTATTCACCTCGGCAAAAGCTCCAAGCGCACCTTCTACCGATGTGCGGGTTGGCTGGCCGAGCACCACCCTCTGACGCTTGTCACCAACCTCCATTGGCTCACCCGCCCCATCATTGAAAAGAAAGCCAAGAAGGATGAGGATAAAGACATTGTCCTGGTCGACGGGAAGGACGAAACCGACCCCACAAAGTACGACGTGCAGCACGGAGTCGCCCATGGCTATTGGAAAGATCTCCTCAACATACTCGCCCTTGGCGCGAACAAGATGCTCAACGTGATTTCCGACCCCAAGGACCTTTTCAATACTGACAACCCTGGCATCATCCGGGGCAAGAGGGTATCCAAGCCGTCTCGTAAAAGTTTCAAGAAGGAGGTCGAAACCAAACACCAAGCCAGAAACCGCCGACACAAGGCCGCAGTCAGCGCTTTCGAGACAGACGCCGTCTATCGCGTCCTCCATTTGACCATTGCCCGGCTCTTCGCGGAGCAGCTAGAGAGCGACATTCGCGCTCTCCAAGGTACCGACGTGAAAGCGAAGAGGGCCATCTCGCTCTGTGGAAAGTGGGCTCCCTCTCACGATCGCTGCCACGACCGGCACACCTTCATCGTCAGCACGATTGCCGAAATCATGTACCCGCGCAGTGTATTTGACGACAAGCTGACGCCAACTGACGATCGCGAGACCTACCTGCGCTTCGCGCGCGAGAAGTATCGACAGGATACCTCGGCTCTTCGCAAACACCTCGACATTGTGGAGCGGCATATCTCGGCCAAAACCTTCCAGGACATCAAGTACGAACGCGTCCCGTCCCTCGCGATGCAACAGTATACCAGTTTGTTCATCGAGAAAGACATGTCGCATTTTGAGGCATATCTCGCAGATGTGGCCTCGGACAAAGCCAACATATCCGGTGCGGTATTGCTTCCCTCGGTCCTAATACATAAGACGAGGTTGACCTCGCATTTATCGTTTGAGGACATTGAAGCTATGAAGAAAAACACTCCCAGTTCTCAGCTTGCTTCCAAGTTGATCGCAGCCAAGACCGCCAAGCTGGAAGCACAAGTGTTAGACGGACAGTGGAAAACTCTTGTCAAGCGCATCAAGGATTCGGGAACATTGGATTCCTGCATCGCCGTCTGCGACGTCTCAGGAAGCATGGAAAGTCCTGTTCTCCCGGACAAGACCACGCCGGTGGATTCAGCCATCGGCCTCTCACTTTTGATTGCCGAAGTTGCCAAACCACCCTTCGGCGGCTCCTTCATTACTTTTAGCAACTACCCAGCCGTAGAGCATGTTGACCTCAACAGCACTCTCAGAGAAAAGTACAAAAAGATGGATCGCGCGGACTGGGACATGAGCACTAACTTCGTCGCCGTTTTTGAGGATCTCATCCTGCCCTTGGCGGTTGAGAACAAGATCAAGCAGGAAGACATGATCAAGCGCTTATTTGTCTTCAGCGACATGCAGTTCAATGAGGCCAGTCAAGGGGGGAACTCATGGTCCACCTCGTACGAGCGGATCAAAGAGAAGTACACCAAAGCTGGATACGAGATGCCGGAGCTCGTCTTCTGGAACTTGGCTGGAGGTAGAGCCGGCTACTCGGGGCATGGCGACCCAATTGCGCCCAAACCTGTCACCGCGGACGAGGAGGGGACTTGCCTTGTGAGCGGCTACTCCCAAGCCATGTTGAAGGTGTTTTTGGAGGGCGGGTCGTTTGAGGAACCTGAAGAAGAAGAGGAAGGGGACGAAAACCAGGCTGGGGAGCGTGCCGATAAGCCCAAGATGACTTCAGTCAACGTGATGAAGAAGGCGATTGGACACAAGGCATACGACATGTTGAAGGTCGTGGATTGAGGGCTGCTGACGAAAGAATGATACCCGAGTGATGAGAATATTAAATAAAGTCATGGCCATCAACCAATCTCGTCTGTCAAAGTGATCTTTTGTCTCGACGATTAGAATGAGAATCAGAATCTTGAATTTGACATAATTACTAACTCCAAAGACCTCACAATACCAACTCACACCGTCCATCCCTCCCTTTCATCCCTCCACCACAATCCCATCCACCATCCCCATAAACCTCTCCCTATACTCCCCCGGTTCCGCCGTAACACTCATCTCCCTCCCCACCGCCCTCACCAAACCCCCCAACACCCTAGCCCTCATGGCATCCCTCGCCCAGAAGAAATCCAACACCACAACTCTATACGTCCACCGTCCATCTACATCATCCACCCCGCGTCGCCAACATCCCGCCTCGTTGGAATCTTGCTGCGGCCGTGGTGCTGTGGCCCCGCGCGCTCGGGGGTGACGCACGAGGAAGAGGGAGTAGTCCACTGCTCCGTGGGACGCGAGGAGTGCGGTGTCGAGGGCTAGGTGTGTGAGGAGGTCGTGTTTGTGTTCCCTGGCGACGCGGACTTTGGAGGGGAATGTGTCGAACAAACGGGTTTTCACGCTGGACGGGACGAGGTGGCCGTTTGCGATGTCGCGTTCGGGTAGGAAGTAGTTCTTTGGCTTTAGGTCGTATGTCTCCCATCCGTTTCCACTTCCACCGTCGGAGTTGGGTTTTCCGGAGAGTAAGTTCTCCATGACGATGTGGTGCGTGGGCGCAAAGCCCAATATCCCCCCGAGGGAGACGTGAGGTGCGTGAAGTAGGTCTGTTATCCGGACGAGGAGACTGCTTGGGTTGTTGTGCATGTGTACCAAGTAAGGATCCAGAAGGTCCTCGGTAAAAAAGGTATACTCTGACCTACGCGGTAGAGACTTGACGAGGAACTTTGCATTCGGAGTCTCGAAGAACGTAGAGCCGCTGTACCCCAAGTCACCGATGGGAACCAGCCGCGCCGACTTTTCCTTTCCCTTGCCCTTCCTCCCCCTCCCCAACAAAGGCGTCCTCTCCCCTACGCTTTCTTCATCATCCTGCTGCGGTTCTTGATCCTGGAAGGAAACAGTGTATTCCTCCTCACTCAACTTCCAAACATCTCTGCGCAGGTTGAGAAAGTCGTCAGGTCGGTACCGAGACAGGAAGAGTCTGAAGAAGGCGAAGAAGGAGAGGATAGCTTTGAGTATGCCTTTCTTTGTCGTCGTGCCGTTACGACGACGACGACATATGGCCTTGGCGATGGAGGCGGAGATGCGCGAAGAGCGTATTTTCATCCTGTGTGTCAGTGCAAGTCCGTCAGCTGTGGCAATTGGGGATTCCCTCAAGTCGTCAAGCTCTCAAAGCTCTATAGTCTAAATCTCAATTCCAGAACGCTGGTAAAGGCAGACGAATGGTTGTAAAGACGGAATGGAATGTTGTTGATATCTCGGCATCCAGCCTCCTCTTTACTGTTGAAAGAAAGCGCCTATCACAGGTGACGTCACTCAGGCGTCGTGGGCGCGCCATGGGCAACATTACCAAGCCAACGGCTCACCAGATGATAAGCAACTCAATTCAATCTGAAACAAAGGAACTCGTCATGATTAATCTGTGGCATTGTCGTTGCTCTTGGCCCTCCGTATAACGTCCCGGGACCCAAGCGATCGTCAAGTGCCGAACACAAGAAACGACCTCGAGAAGAGGAAAACACACATCAATATTCGCTAAACACTCCTTGCGCCCGTCGTCCTGAACTGTTTCGAAATATCCAACCAAAGTGAGAAGACCAATTACTCCATAGAACAAAACTTTTGTCTTCCTGTATCATCGCTTCCTGATCGTCGAATGCTCGTCTCTTACAAGTTGCTCAATATTCCTCCCTCCGGTTTCGAACCATTGTGCATGTCTGTTGCCGAGGACGACCATATCATCCTAGAAGCTGAACAAACCGCTCCTCTTCTTTCCCAATGGATACACAATGAGTGCGCTCATAAACAGGCCCACGCTGATTCCAATAGCGACCTGGATAACCTTGAACAGGACGTTAAAGGGTGTCGCCTCAAGGTTCGCTATTGCGCCGACTTTGTCCGCAACTCTCTCGCCCGTGATTTCGTCTGCCAATGTGACGCCAGCTAGCAAAGAGCCACCCGCCGCGAGACCAGACGGCACTTGAACGAATATGGCGGGGAGCATGGCCGCAGCGGCAAGACTGTAGCCAACCTGACGACGCTTTACCTCGATCTTTTCGGCCGAAGCGGGTCGAGACTCGGGATCAGACGGCGAGGGCTCCGACCATGCCTCCGACTCCAACTTCCTCTTGGTAAACCTCCGGCGCACTCGAAGCTTCCACCAGTCGACCAAGTCGAGCCACGCATTCGACACGTGCACTCCCATCCGGGAGTACAGGTTCGCCAAGATGCCGATCGTCAGCGCACCCAACATGTTGGAAATCTGGCCGCTGCTGAGGAAATACGTGTTGGAGTAGCTGTTGACACAAAAACCAGCCAGCGCCATCGCCGTCATGACAGGCGTCTGCCTCCACTTGGCCTGATTGATGAGGCAGAGGCAAAGGGCGAAGCCAGGGACAAACAAAAGGTTCCATTCCCGACTGAGGGGGTTTCTGCACGTCGTCTCGCTAATGGCATTCGCATCCAACATCCCATACAACGTGGACCCTATCGTGATCCCATATCCGAGGAAGAGCGTGTAGATCATAGCATGAACCATGCGCACGCTGCCAGCGACGAGATTGTAGCTCTGGAGCTCCAAGGAACTGCATAGTACCATGTAGCCAGGGAGAATGAGGGCGATGCTGCTCTGCGCCAGAGCACTGAAGCAGAAGATCTCCCCATTCTGGATAGAACCAAACGCTCGGGCGAGGAAGGACGTGAGGACGGCGGCAGTGACCTCAAAAACATGGGCGTAGAGCTCGTTACTCGGGGCGAATACCAATTGCAGAACTCCGAGCAGAGCTCCGAGTATGAAAGCAACGGGTAAGTCGTAGAAGCGCCCCTGAAATGCAAAGGGGGCAACACAGACAGAAGCAAGCCCATAAAAGAAGACCCGCACCGGTATGTTGAACTTGGGATCTTGTTCATTTACGTCGTCTAGACGCTTCGTCGCTTCATCCACTCCCAGCTTATCGTGAACCACCTCCTTGTAGATATTATGCACATCCCTCAAGCGCCCTAGGTCGATACCCTGAACCACACGGACTAGCTTCACTTCGGTTGTGTGTGTAGTGCTGTCGTCGAAGCTGATAATCATACAGCCAGGAATGTAGAGGAACTGGCTTTCGATCTCGAGAACTCGGGATGACATGGTCATGTACTCTTCGAGGCGGTGCGTCGGGGCACCGTACAACATGAGAGCCCTACATAGCTTCAACAAGAACCGATGTCGTGAGATGATGTCGGCAATATGTACGGTGATTCGGATCTGATCTCGCTTCTTGGGCGGCGGCGGCGTCCGCTCACGCTTGAGCCTTTCAGCCCACTGGTCGGAAATCTCGGTAGATGCAGGAATGGCGAACATTGAGGACGATTTCATAAGCTCAGTCAGAGTCAGTGAAGATGTCGAGTTTCGAGACTTGTAGGAGCTGAACAGGCCGCTGCCGGGACGAGAGCGAGGGAACCCGATAGATGAAGCAGGTCGTGAGGATGGCGGTGAAGGACGCGGCGAAGGACGTGGCGACGCGATGGGTGTTCCCGGCGTCAGCGGCGTATTCTGGCCGCTGCTGGCAGTTCCTCCTTTGTCGTCATGATAGAGCTTGAGAAGGGAGGAAAGGATGCCGCCACGATACTTGTCAGGCCGTGGGACATAATCCTGGACATAGGCCTGCTGTAGGACGGGGGTTGCAGTTCCGGAGGATCCTCCGTGGGGTGCCGAGGTGAACAAGTCTCTCTTGCCCTTTCGACTGTGAGACTTTACGAGATTCTCCGCGACAACATGATGCCTCCAGGGGTCGGAATTGGTTCTTGGGGGTCGTTGACGGAGCCCGGGGTATGTCCCGTTGTCGATGGCCGTGCTCTTCTGGGGCATCCCATCCTCATCATCCGTGTCTTCGATCAGGGGTTGGAATGACGGGATCTCGAGATCATTTGAGTTCCGCCTTGAACCCGAGGCGGAGTAGATGCCGACTGACACAGCTAGACGATCAGCTCTCTGTCGAGCATCCGTCATGGATCTGAGTTGCCGCTCGGTTGCCCGCGATTCCGCCAGGTCGGCCTTGTGTCGCTCTTCAGGGGCATCGTAACTGGTATTCCTCCTCAAAGCAGGTCTCGGGCGTTTTGGGGCCGCGATTTCTGGTGTGGCGGGGGCCGATTTGTCCGGATCGTCTTGCGGTTTGTTCTCTTGTTCCGCTGAGAGAATCTTGGTCAACGCAAGACTCAGTTCGTAGGCGTCGGGAGCGTTCGGGGGCAACTGCCCAGGGGCCAGCCCCGGAGAACTTGTAGGAGAATAGAGTCCTTCATTTTGAGCTGCCCCTGAGTAACGACCGCTTCCGCCCCCAGCAGATCCGCTCCCTCCTCCAGCACTGTCACTACTGGAGTGAAAGCCGACTCTCTTCTTCTCCTTTCGGAGGGGCGTGGGGACCTCACTTGGAAGGTCACTGCCAGTGTCCCTCTGTTCGGCCGACATTATGGCGGAGTGGCCAATGGTTGATAGGATGAGGCTATCGAGGAGGTTGGAACTGGAACCAAAACGGCAATGTAGAAAGTCAGTGAAATAAATTTAACTCCGAGACTTTGTCTCTCGGGGCTCTGCCTGAGAGGAACTTTAGAAGAAAGAGGAAAGAGAGTCTCATATTTTGCGACGGGGTGCGGGTATAGATGGACCTTTTTGCTCTTGTGGCCCTCCTAGGTCCTAGGGATCTTTGGGTACGCTCCGGGGCGAGAACAAAAACAACAAAACTGGGCCTCTCACAACTATGTGGTACCTAGGGGCAAAACTTGAAAAAGGGCCTGCTTGTGCGTGATAAGGACGGTGGGTCGCCGAGAGAGGACCGAGACGAGACAATAGCATGCCGGAGCGAAGATCGGGGCCACGGTGAGCGGCGTGGGGATCGGTTGGCTGATTCGACTGCGATGATATAAAGACGGTGATAATGGTGTGCTGTCAAGTAGGCTCTGCATGTCGCCATCTGAGTTGGGCTTGGTCTTCTTGACGCGTGGGATAAGGGCGAGGGTTGCATGGTTTCGTCATGGATGGGCGATCTCGCTCTATTGCCCACTTGGTCATCATGGTGTTGTTGATTTTTTTCCTTCTCATAATCAGGGTTCAGATTGCGAGTTGTCGGAGTCAGGACAAGGCCACCAACTCAATGTGGTGGTCGTCCTTGTCGTTGAACATGGTTCATGCTGGACGTCTGTTTGGCCGAAATCTTCAGATGAACGAGTTTGCTTTTTGCCGCCGCCGCCACACATCGATACGTTCTTTCTTTCGTCTCATCTCATCTCGTCTCGTAAAGTCTTAGATCCAGCCTCGACATGCTTCGTCCCTGAGCTGGGATTGGCCCGCGTGTAGGGCCGTTATCAGGATGGCTCGGATTACCCGTTCTGGTGGTGGGCATGGGTGGTAGGTAGGTGTAGAAGTAAAAAATGGGAGAAATTTGGTGGGAGTGAGTCAAAGAACATCTTTGACAGGAGTGGGAAGGAAGTGCTTGAGGAGCTCTTTCCCGATGCAAAGCTTGACCCACTAAGACGATAGCTGATGTTTTAGCGAGCCTCAGTGGACCTTCCGCCAGGGACCGCCGCCACCGCCATCCATCAGCGGCTCTAGCGCCACGTGCACGCTGTAATGGTGCCCGCCTCGGCCGGGAACTGCCCTGTGCTTCAGGGGACATTTCTGCAGGGCTGCACCGATCATCAGGGTGCAGGTTCTGAAGGCGCTACCTACTGCTATTCATGGAAGACTATCCGTACCTCCTCCGTCCCACCAAACAGATCCATAATGATAGATACCTACACTCGATGATCTACGCTCGTGTTTCCAGGAAGAGATGTGACGAGACGTGCATTCTGATGTGCAGTTGCGGATGCTCGTATCTTTGTGACAAGATTCCGCACTTCCGTCTCTATCATATTAGTCCATAGCCTGTACCGAGTACCAAGTACGGAGTACGCGTAGTTGATACTGACTCTCATGGAAAGGTGGCGATACATACAACTCCTTGAGAATCTATAACTCCGACGCAAAATTTGTAAAGTTTAGTTCCATCTTGACCCAACTTCCAACTCAATATAGATCCATCCGGGACCGGCCGCTCCGAACATCCACTCGGGAGACTACTGTGTACACTAAATCTATCCATATCGTGAACCCTTTGGGCATCGATGGATGGATCTGAGCTCACGGACTCATGGGTCTAACGAGTTCTAATCAATTACCCGTCCTAGTAATCCGATTGCTTGGTCTATTCTTGGTACGATATAAATAAATCATCCCTCCAGCCTGGGCCTAAGAAAAAGGCTTCACACTCAGACCCTCTCTCATCGAAACAGTGGAGGTGGATTGCAGGGCCAGGGGTCGCAAAATCGAAGCGTGCAGTTCCATTCTAATGTCCTTATCGTGACCTGGATGAGTAGCCCACGTGATCCTGTGACCCAAGACTCCAACTCCGAAGACGCACGTCAGACAAGAACGCCAAACTCCAACTGTGCGCCCGCAGCCCATTCGCCCATCCATCCAACAAGTCATTTTATTAGCCACCTTTCTCGAATCGCGGTGATAGCACAGTGAAGTCCATGCTTTCGACTGCTTATACTCATTATCCATCATACTGTGTATTCCGTCATCACCCAACGTTTGTCGTAATCAAACTGCCAGTGTTGTCAACTGCCCAGTCTCAATCTCAATATCAAATCTCGCAATCTCAACCGTCTTATCTTCCAACCACCCAAGGACGCACCAACAAAACTGCTGCAAAACATGGCTTCGTCCATGCAGAAGAACCAGGGGGACGTACTACCGGACCGCATCGTCCCCATGCGCGTCATCGTCTGCGGCGTTCATCGCACAGGCACCATGAGTACGTCTCTCCCCAAGACCCAACGCGTGCCATCACGCAATTGCCCAGGCCTGCCAGATCCGATGTGGCAAGGGGGGGTGGGTGGCACTGTAACCCCCTCCTCCTTGTTGGGCCTCCCTGCTCGTCTGCAACTTGACTTGAGGCTCTTGGAGTGGCGTGTGACGTGTGCCGTGACGGCGGCCCTGTTGACTACCTATGTTGTGCTTGCAGACCGAGGCTGACCGAGAAATTCCGGGATCTGCAGGCATCCAGAGCGCCCTGTGGCAGCTCGGCTTTCACGACTGCTACCACATGCACTCGCTCACCCAGGACCCGTCAAGGGCTTCCGAATGGGTCCGGGCCTTTGAGGCCAAGTACGCCGGCCGGGGCACCTTTACCCGCGCCGATTGGGACCACCTCCTCGGCGACTGTCAAGCCGTGTGCGACACGCCCGCCGCGTTCTTCGGCGCCGAGCTGGCGGAAGCCTACCCGGACGCGAAGGTGGTCATCCTAAATCGTGACCCGGAGAAGTGGTACAAGAGCGTCCTCGATAGCATCTACCTGATGATGCATCCAGAGAGCATCTGGGGTATGCTCCCGATGATCTACTGCTTCATGTTTGACCACCAGGTGCGCCAGTTGTTTAGCTACGGCAGGGCGTTGAACACGCTCGCGCTGCCCTACGATCACGGTAAGGAAAAGGACAAGGCCCTGGCGTGGTTCAAGTCACAGTACGATGAATTCCGGGAGCGCATCCCCGCCGAGCGCCGCATCGAGTACAATATTACGGACGGGTGGGCGCCGCTCTGCGAACATCTGGGTGTCCCCGTGCCGATGGTCAAGGACGCAGAGACGGGTAAGACGGTAGAGGCGCCGTTCCCTCGTCTTAACGACCGCGATATGTTCCGCGAGCGGGGGAAGGTGATGATGGGAAGGAGTACGCAGAGGGCCAACGACACTATCATGGCGGCGGTGGGGAGGTTGGCATTGACTGGTGTCCTGGGGTATGCCGGGTATCTGGCTTGGAAGACCCGACTCGGCGGCCGCGTCTAGTTGTTCGGTAGCGGTCTTCTATGTGTCACGCCGTTGCATGTGAAACTTGGGATGATGACCATATGAGGGTAAGTATGCGGGGAAGTTGGTTGACGGCCTCGGACGGACCAAGAAGCTATCGACGAGGCCGTCTGTGTACAGTAGCAAAGCCCATCCTACGAGGTAGTTGGACTGTTTTGTAATAAATCCATTCTCTCCACTCAATCACAAGGTAAATGTCAGCAATGCAAATTGTCAGCAAAGAAGCCAAGCTTGGACGTCATATTTTTTTCCTCCTTCCCCTGCAGCAGAGTACCAAACTCCACATACGGAACACTACCATCAATAACCCTGCGACGAATACCGCAAAACATCTCATCATGCCCCCCCCCGTCCCATCCTTTGACCGCCGGAACCCACGGACTCTGGCGGGTACCGGAAAGAATAGAAAGAAGACCCTGGGAAAATGGATCTCGGAGTGCTGGGGCGTCCGTCCATCATCACCAGACTCTTCGGTCGCAAACAAAGCAACGACTTCTTCTCCCAGGGAATTGGATGGGACAAGGGGGGGAACCCCCACGCACTTGGGCGGCACGTGAGGAGTCCAGCCTGCATTGAGCCGTGGCGTCTGGTGTTGTTCCCATCTCGACGGGTCACGGCTTAGGAGTCAAGGAGTGTCGGTGTCCTTTTGGAGCTGAAGATTTGCGATCATGATACCTACGAAGTACCTATCACACAATTATCCCCCCCCCC